>NIVC01002936.1:0-77908 GCA_002269645.1 Macrostomum lignano
ATGATGAAGAGGATGAAGAGGCCGCCGATATGCTGGATGTTGGACGGCGTCGTAACGTTAAACGAAAGCTCGCAGTGCAACCGAAGAAGCAGGAGTCACTATCGACGAGTCCAAGACGAGGACGACGGAGGCGACGAAAATGTAGGCGACGTCGAAGAGGAGGACGACGGATGAAGACGAAGAAGAAGACAACAGCAGCAATGCCAGCTTCTATGTTGGCATGCCTCGAGGCACGCCGGAGACTGGATCTTCATCGTCTGGCCGACTGTCCGTGAAAAATATGGCCGACTTTGAGGTAATGAATTTAAGTGAATTGTCTAGGGAGTGACCCCTTGTAGATTGTGTTATCTATGGAGTGACCCTTGTAGATTGTGTTATCTATGGAGCGACCCCTTGTAGATTGTGTTATCTATGGAGCGACCCTTGTAGATTGTGTTATCTATGGAGTGACCCCTTGTAGATTGTGTTATCTATGGAGTGACCCCTTGTAGATTGTGTTATCTGTGGAGTGACCCCTTGTAGATTGTGTTATCTATGGAATGACCCCTTGTAGATTGTGTTATATATGGAGTGACCCCTTGTAGATTGTGTTATCTATGGAGTGACCCCTTGTAGATTGTGTTATCTATGGAGTGACCCCTTGTAGATTGTGTTGTCTATGGAGTGACCCCTTGTAGATTGTGTTATCTATGGAGTGACCCTTGTAGATTGTGTTATCTATGGAGTGACCCCTTGTAGATTGGAGTGACCCCTTGTAGATTAGGGTGACCCCTTGCAGATTGGAGTGACCCTTGTAGATTGGAGTGACCCTTGTAGATTGGAGTGACCCCTTGTAGATTGGAGTGACCCCTTGTAGATTGGAGTGACCCCTTGTAGATTGGAGTGACCCCTTGTAGATTGGAGTGACCTCTTGTAGATTGGAGTGACCCTTGCAGATTGGAGTGACCTCTTGTAGATTGGAGTGACCCCTTGTAGATTAGAGTGACCCCTTGTAGATTGGCTTGTAGATTGGAGTGACCCCTTGTAGATTGGAGTGACCCCTTGTAGATTGGAGTGACCCCTTGCAGATTGGAGTGACCTCTTGTAGATTGGAGTGACCCCTTGTAGATTAGAGTGACCCCTTGTAGATTGGCTTGTAGATTGGAGTGACCCCTTGTAGATTGGAGTGACCCCTTGTAGATTGGAGTGACCCCTTGTAGATTAGGGTGACCCTTGCAGATTGGAGTGACCCCTTGTAGATTGGAGTGACCCCTTGTAGATTGGAGTGACCCCTTGTAGATTGGAGTGACCCCTTGTAGATTGGAGTGACCTCTTGTAGATTGGAGTGACCCCTTGCAGATTGGAGTGACCTCTTGTAGATTGGAGTGACCCCTTGTAGATTAGAGTGACCCCTTGTAGATTGGCTTGTAGATTGGAGTGACCCCTTGTAGATTAGAGTGACCCCTTGTAGATTGGCTTGTAGATTGGAGTGACCCCTTGTAGATTGGAGTGACTTCTTGTAGATTGGAGTGACTTCTTGTAATTTGGAGTGACCCCTTGTAGATTGGAGTGACCCCTTGTAGATTGGAGTGACCCCTTGTAGATTGGAGTGACCCCTTGTAGATTGGAGTGACCTCTTGTAGATTGGAGTGACCCCTTGCAGATTGGAGTGACCTCTTGTAGATTGGAGTGACCCCTTGTAGATTAGAGTGACCCTTGTAGATTGGCTTGTAGATTGGAGTGACCACTTGTAGATTGGAGTGACTTCTTGTAGATTGGAGTGACCCCTTGTAGATTGGAGTGACCCCTTGTAGATTGGATTGGACTCTACTAGCGTATGGATTGCAATTTTTTTTCAACATAAAATACACGATAAAACCCAGGGTGAAGAAGAAGAAGAAGAAGAAGAGGAAGACGATGAAGACGAAGAAGAAGAAGACGAAGAGGAAGAAGAAGAAGAAGACGACGGCGTAGAGGTGGACAGCGCCTCGGTGGTGGCGGCAGCGGCGGCTGCAGCTGCTGGTAACACGTCCCAGAAGCAGCAACAGCAGCAGCAGCAATTAACAGCAGCCACGGGAAAGTCGAATGCAACTAATTCGCCGGTTTTCTCTTCCTCGTGGCATCGGCCTCATCATCATCATCATCAGCATCATCATCGTCACACTGTGCATCATCATCAGCAGCTTCAGCATCATCAGCAGCAGCAGCAGCAGCAAGCTGACTGCCTGGCTGATCGATTGAACCGTGTCGCCGAACCCGGCCATTGTCTACTGTGGGATCTCTGTCGGGATGACAGCTCGGCTGCTCGGCTAGCCGAGGACCACCTGTTTGATGAGGCTCAACGATTGCTGTTCTGCCTGCTGTGCGGCGCCGACGGCCGGATCAGGCATCGGTTTGTGTCCGCCGCTGTGGCCAGCCTCGCCGAACACCGGGCGCCGTTGGTCTGCGTTCGGCTGCTGGCTAAATTGTTCAGATCGTTTGGCGCTCAGGCCAAGGAGATGCTGCGCTGGGCTGTGCAGGTCTGGCATTTCTGCAGTCTTGGCTGGGTTCTGTCTCTGTTCTCATATCCCCGTCTCTGATCTCATCTCTGTCTCTGTTCTCATCTCCCCGTCTCTGATCTCATCTCTGTCTCTGTTCTCATCTCCCCGTCTCTGATCTCATATCCCCGTCTCTGATCTCATCTCTGTCTCTGATCTCAAATCCCGTCTCTGATCTCATCTCTGTCTCTAATCTCATATCCCGTCTCTGATCTCATCTCTGTCTCTGTCTCTGTTCTCATCTCTGTATCTGTTCTCATCTCTGTCTCTGTTCTCATCTCCTCTCTCTGTTCTCATATCCCCGTCTCTGATCTCATCTCTGTCTCTGTTCTCATATCCCCGTCTCTGATCTATCTCTGTGTCTGTTCTCATATCCCCGTCTCTGATCTCATCTCCGTGTCTGTTCTCATATCCCCGTCTCTGATCTCATCTCTCTGTCTCTGTTCTCATCTCTCTCTGTCTCTGTTCTGATATCTGTGTCTGTTCTCATCTCTCTCTGTCTCTGTTCTGATATCTCTCTGTCTCTGATCTCATCTATCTCTGTTTCTGATCTCATCTCTCTCTGTTTCTGATCTCATCTCTCTCTGTCTCTGATCTGATCTCTCTCTGTCTCTGTTCCCATCTCTCTCTGTCTCTGTTCTGATATCTGTGTCTGTTCTCATCTCTCTCTGTCTCTGTTCTGATATCTGTGTCTGATCTCATCTCTCTCTTTCTCTGATCTCATCTCTCTCTGTTTCTTATCTCATCTCTCTATGTCTCTGATCTCATCTCTCTGTCTCTGTTCTGATATCTCTCTGTGTCTGTTCTCGTCTCTGTATCTGTTCTCATCTCTTTCTCTGATCTAATCTCTGTCTCTGTCTCTGTTCTCACCTCGTCTCTGTTCTCAAATCTCTGTCTTTGATCTCATCTCTGTCTCTGTCTTTGTTCTCATCTCTATCTGTCTCTGTTCTAATATATCTGTCTCTGATCTTATGTCTCTCTGTCTCTGATCTAATATCTCTCTGTCTCTGATCTCAAATCTCCTCGTCTCTAAACTCATATCTCTCTGTCTCTGATCTCATATCTCCTCGTCTCTAAACTCATATCTCTCTGTCTCTGATCTCATATCTCTCTGTCTCTGATCTCATATCTCTCTGTCTCTGATCTCATATCTCTCTGTCTCTGATCTCATTTCTGTCTCTGTCTTTGTTCTCATCTCTATCTGTCTCTGTTCTTATATCTCTGTCTCTGTTATCATATCTCTTTGTCTCTGATCTCATCTCTGTCTCTGTTCTCAAATCTCTGTCTTTGATCTCATCTCTGTCTGTCTCTGTTCACATATCTCTTTGTCTCTGATCTCATATCTCTGTCTCTGATCTCATATCTCTCTGTCTCTGATCTCATCTCTCTGTCTCTGATCTCATATCTCTCTGTCTCTGATCTCATCTCTCTGTCTCTGATCTCATTTCTGTCTCTGTCTTTGTTCTCATCTCTCTCTGTCTCTGATCTAATATCTCTCTGTCTCTGATCTCATCCGCAATTAGAAAATAGACCAACTGTCCTGCTTAAAACAAGAGAATATTCTCAAAACTTAAACACTTTCACCAGGATCTGCATCTGGCCGACGCCATTTTCTCCGACATGCTGTGGTTGCGCAGGGACTGCGACAGCGAGAAGGCCGCCTCAGCCTCCGATGCAGCTCCGACGCCAGTGACTCCGGACGATGCTCTTGCCCGCCTAGATCTGGTGTTCGCTTTTGCTCAAGATTTACCGCTGACAGCTTATCAGATAGACCGACTGTGGCACTGTCTGGTGGCTGGGCAGCCGGCTCAGCTGGCCGATGTGACGCTTAAATGGCTGTTCGATTTGGTCTGGCATGATGGGCTCAATGCTGAGGCTGCCGCTAGACTGGAGTTGGAACGGTGAGCATTTCTGGTTGGTTATTTGCTCAATAATGTGTCAGATTGTGTGCTCAAATCTGTCAGATTGTGTGCTCAAATCTGTCAGATTGTGTGCTCACATCTGTCAGATTGTGTGCTGAAATATGTCAGATTGTGTGCTTTAAAACGTCAGATTATGTGTCAGATTGTGTACTCAAATATGTCAGATTGTGTGTTCAAATGTGTGTCAGATTGTGTGCTCAAATGTGTGTCAGATTGTGTGCTCAAATGTGTCAGATTGTGTGCTCAAATGTGTCAGATTGTGTACTCAAATATTTCAGATTGTGTGCTCAAATGTGTGTCAGATGGTGTGCTCAAATGTGTCAGATTGTGTGCTCAAATATATGTCAGATTATGTGCTCAAAAATGTGTCAGATTGTGCTTTAAAACGTCAGATTTTGTTTCAGATTGTGTACTCAAATATTTCAGATTGTGTGCTCAAATGTGTGTCAGATTGTGTGCTCAAATGTGTGTCAGATTGTGTGCTCAAATGTGTCAGATTGTGTGCTGAAATGTGTCAGGTTGTGTGCTCAAATATGTCATCTCAGATCTCAGAAAGATCTCAGGATGTCAGGCTGCTCAAAAATATCAGATTGATCAAGAATGTCAGGCTCCTCAAGAATGTCAGATAGCTCAAGGATGTCAGACTGCTTAGGATGTCAGACTGTCAGGCTGCTCAAGGATGTCAGACTGCTCAAGAATGTCAGGCTGCTCAAGAATGTCAGACTGCTCAAGGATGTCAGACTTGATCCTTAAGGACTTCAGACAAGAGATCAAACTATACATGTACCAGAGTGAGTGTCTGCAGCTCACAAGAAGGTACCTTATAAATCTAAAATCGATAACTACTCTCCCTTACCTGGCGCAGTCTGCCCAGTCTTGGCCCTCGCAGCCTCTCACCCGCGGGACTGCAGCTCTACATTTTGCTACGCCAACGACGCAGCGGCAGCATCATCGACGGCGTCGATCAAGCGTCGGTTTCTGACGACGCCTGCGACGCCGACTTTCTCTGGGACGTAGCTTTGGCGGCTGAGAACTCCGATGTTAGCATAGCGGCTAGCGAGCATATTAGCAAGCACCTGTTGCACCGATTAGCTAGAGATCATTATCGATTATTGTCAGACAGAACCGCTGCTACAGCTGCCGCTGTAACCAATAGCAACGCCGAAGAGAGATTCGTCCGACATTGTCTTCGCGTAGCCTCTGAACAATTAGTTGAATCGTCGAATTTAAGCCTGCAACCCAGTCAGCTATTGGCTCTTCAGCGCGCTCTGGTGCTGCTAGCCAGCCATCTGAAAGAGTTCACCAAGCATTGGACTTTTCATCTGTGCCTGTTGCGACTGCAGGGTAGGGGATTGGCGCCGCATAGGAAGCTTCAACAGCAGCAGCAGCATCTGCCACCGTCACCGCCGCCTCAGCAGCAGCAGCAGCAGCCGCCGACACTTCTACCATCTGTGTCGTTGATGTCGCCCACATTGTCGGCAGCTTCCAGTTCCGCGGCTTCGGTATCACTAACAATATCGTCTCCTCCGCCGGCGCCTCCTCCAGCGTCGTCGGCGGCTTCAACGTTGTCGTCAGCTAGGATTAAACAATTATCGTTGACTTTATTGATAACCCAGAGGCAGTTGCGTAAATTGGTTCTATTAACTTCGAGTACAATGGTTGCCGAGCTGAGAGCCGAGGCTACGCATTTCTATAACGAATGCGATGAAATCTATCCGCAGTTGGGCGATAATGAACAGATTGATCAGGTGCGGTGATTATCGATTTTTCATCACTATTGTTTATGACTTTTGTGGGGGTTTACTTCTGTAAGTTTGAGTCACGTGACCATATTGTCTTTTAGATAATTGCTATAGATAGTAAAATCTCTAGGGCGAGTCACGTGACCTTATGTTTTTAGGGTCACGTGACCTCGAGCTCTTTTAGGTTACGTGCCCTTGAGGTTCTTTTTAGAGTCACGTGACTTCGAGGTTCTTTTTAGAGTCACGTGACCTCGAGGTTCTTTTTGGAGTCACGTGACCTCGAGGTTCTTTGAGTCACGTGACCTCGAGGTTCTTTCTAGGGTCACGTGACCTCGAGGTTCTTTAGGAACACGCTACCTTAATATTCTTTTTGAGGTCACGTGACCTTAAAATACGAATCTTTGAAGTTTAAGTCGCGTAACCTTACGATTTGAATTTGTTAATGTTACATGATAGTGAGGTTGTGTGTCACGTGACCTTGAAATAACATTATATTATGTGTTAAATTTATATAATCTTGACGTTGAGATTTTTCGTGTCACGTGATATTACGTGAAATCTTTTAGGCCAGGGGTCACGTGATGCTGACGTTGAGATCTTTTAGAGTCACGTGAGCTTAACGTTGGAAAGTGCTAAGATCACGTGACCTTGGTGTCGAGACCTTGGATAACCTGACCTTGGTTATAAAGCTGTGCTGTAGTCACGTGACGTTGGAATCCTCCAGAAGAAATTAGTTCCGTAATCCAGCGTCATTTTTTCTAGCGTTAATATGGATATTTACTACTATATGAGACTGAGACTTTGAGACTTTATGATGTCGTAACCTAGCAACAGCGTGTTAATATTCACCACCCTGTTGAATCCACACCCAGTCCGCTCCGCAGATGATTCGCTATGAACGGCTGTTTGCTCTCCGTCGAGGAGTCCTGACCCTTACCGAGCTCACTCTGGAGATGGACTTGAAAACTCTACAAGAGATTGGACTGCAGGTGTGTGTGTGTTTTCCAGCTTTCAAAGTTTTCAGCAATAGTGATAGAAAAATTTCAACCCTCATACTACTCACTCAGGATGGCTGCATAGTTCACGTGAGCTCTATGTGGGTCAGACGCGACCTCAGCAACAGCGCCAATAGTTCAGAGGTGCTGACCAACTCGCCGCTACTGCCACCGCCTCGGCCAGAGCTCAATCCGCTGCTCATTCTTAGTCGCGAAGAGAATTTCAGTCAGCTATGCTTCCTGCTCGGTCCTCTAGTGTCGGTTAGCGAACCGCCAGAACTGGCTCTGCGAGCTCAGATTCTATCCAGACACCTGTGGGAGATTATCTGCCTGTTGCCGACTAATACTAAATTAGTTGACGGTGTTAGACAGATGGCCGAGATCGCTGGTGGCGACTGGTCTGACCTGCTGCCAGCTGGGCAACCGCCTATGCTGTTGTATGGCTTGCAGGTGAGTTGCTTTTATCGCATGTATTATGAAGTGGGTTTACGGAGTCTTAAAACAGCGCAGGGGGTGAGAAATGGCGGGGTGTGAAATCGTGGGGTGGTGAGTTGGCGGGGTCTATAGTAATAAAACCGGAGGGGGAGAGAAATGGTGTGGTGTGAAATGTGGGGTGGTGGGTTTTGCGGGGTTTATAGTAATAAAATGGCGGGATGTGAAATCGTGGGGTGGTGGGTTTGCGGGGTCTATAGTAATAAAACAGCGGAGGGGGAAAAATGGTGTGGTGTGAAATCGTGGGGTGGTGGGTTTGCGGGGTCTATAGTAATAAAACAGCGGAGGGGGGAAAAATGGTGTGGTGTGAAATCGTGGGGTGGTGCCTTTGCGGGGTCTATAGTAATAAAACAGCGGAGGGGGAGAAAAATGGTGTGGTGTGAAATCGTGGGGGTGGTGGGTGTAGAAAAAATACTAAACTAAAGAGTATTTAATTGGAGTTAAATTGAAGGATCAGATAAGCCAGTAAGTGGGCGCAGGGCCCAAACAAGTATATTTATACCAGACATTAACTTAGGGGGTTTGAATTGCAGATAATAAAGAGAGGGGGTGGAGTGCGCGACTGAGGAAAGAGGCGAGAACGGAGAGCCAATCAGAACGCAGCAAGGGAGAGAGATAATAATAACAAGATTGAGCTAGACAGAGAGAGATAAAACGGAGTAAACAGAGACAAGTGAAGGTGAACTAAGAAATGACTAGGAAAGTCGCGACACTCCCCCCAAAAAATGGAACATTTTTTTGAATTTTCGAGTACCAATAGAATTATGAATTAGAGTTCAAGAAACAACTTTAAAACAAATTTAACAATGGTGTACAAATACGACTAAGAATTTCAATACAAAACCTGTAGAGACTAGAGTGAATGCAAATTTGACCAAGAAATTTCACGTGTGCGATTTTAATGAATGAATTGTTACAACCAAATGAAAACTGACTACATCTACCCTCCCCCCTAAAAAAATAATTAAATTTTTTACATTGTGACTACATGGTGAAAGAAAAAATTGAATGACGAATTAACGAGGCGATCTGGCCGGCGATGAGCGAAGAGACGATCCGGCAGGCGATGAGCGAAGAGACGATCCGGCAGGCGAGCCCCGAGGCGCCCCGGCCGAGAATTTGAAACCGAGAGAGACCGAGGACACCGCAGGACGCACCCCCGGCAGACGAAGAGCGAAGAGAGTCGAGACGATCCGGCAGGCGAGCCCCGCGGCGCCCTGGCCGAGAATTTGAACCGAGAGAGACCTAGGACACCGCAGGACGCACCCCCGGCAGACGATGAGCGACGACTACATGTAGATGAAGGAGCACCGGCAGACAGTCGAGACGAGATGAGATGGGATGAGACTGCTCCGGCCGACAGTTGACGAGATGGGAGGGCGCAGTCGACGAACGATGAGACGAGGAGACTGGTGGAGGGCTACGACGATGGCATGGCCTTTGCCAGCCTTACTGAATTGACTTATAATGACTAAATTATTTTACATTGGGCGCCATGTTGAAAAAATACTAAACTAAAGACTAGAGAGTTACTTGGAGTTAAATTGAAGGATCAGATAAGCCAGTAAGTGGGCGCAGGGCCCAAACAAGTATATTTATACCAGACATTAACTTAGGGGGTTTGAATTGCAGATAATAAAGAGAGGGGGTGGAGTGCGCGACTGAGGAAAGAGGCGAGAACGGAGAGCCAATCAGAACGCAGCAAGGGAGAGAGATAATAATAACAAGATTGAGCTAGACAGAGAGAGATAAAACGGAGTAAACAGAGACAAGTGAAGGTGAACTAAGAAATGACTAGGAAAGTCGCGACAGTGGGTTTGCGGGGTCTATGGTAATAAAATGGCGGAGTGTGAAATCGTGGGGTGGTGGGTTTGCGGAGTCGATAGTAATAAAACAGCACAGGGGGAGAGAAATAGTGGGGTGTGAAATCGTGGGGTGGTGGGTTTGCGGGGTTGTCGGTTGATGATAAGAACACAGCAGGGGTTATGAATTTGCGGCGCGTAATTTAAGCATGGAATGGGTGTATATCTGCTCTCACTTCAATCCTCATCGCTAGGCAGTGTACGAGTATTCTGTTCACTGTTGGCCTTTAGTCTCAAAATCAAAGGGAATCTTTGACAAGTAACATCACCCCACATTGTCCCGGATTTTACAGGTAGTCGACCTGCTCTGCCGTCCGTCATTTTATCAGTCGCGTTCCAGCGTTGATGCCGCAACGGCGGCGGAGTCTGCGCAACAATTTCGTCAGAATTTCTGTAACAATGGCGGTCTGAATTGGCTACTGACTCTGTTTGCTGGCAATAAAGTTGATTGGATCAGCGACAAAGGACAGCTCAGCGATTGGGGCGTCGAGTGTTTGGCCTTCCTTTTAGAGGTGAGTGTGTCTTGTGTCGTGGGTATCCGGGTTTACTAGTATATATCTCTGAACGGGTGCCAGTGTCTCTGCATGTGTCTGTCTTCTGAGTGTCTGCCTTCTGAGTGTCTGTCCTCTAAGTGTCTGTCCTCTGGGTGTCTGTCCTCTAAGTGTCTGTCCTCTGAGTGTCTGTCTTCTGAGTGTCTGTCTTCTGAGTGTCTTCCGTGGATATCTGTGTAGTGAGCCTAATGATTGTGTCTGTCTTTATAGTGTGTCTGCGAGTATGAGACATTTACCTTCTGTGTGCCTGTCCTGTAGATCTCCTGTAGATTGTCATTATGTCTGTCTAATGGTATGCAAAACACAATCACAATATAATTGCAGGTGATCTACCAGTTCGTAGTGGATGCTGACAACAGCTCCTCATCAGCTGACAACCCGACAACAGCTCAGGTCGATGCCAGAGTCGACGAGGACGCGGAACCGGCTGCCGCTGATGCACTTGGCAAAAGTCGCCAGGCTAGCGGGGGCGGCAGTCGTGCGAAACGAGCCCGAAGGTGGGTTATAAATAAAAAAAATTATAAGAAATATATTCATGCTCCTTGGCACTATAAAATCTAACGCATTCTCACACTGCAGGTCGCACCACTCAGCAAGCGCAGTTGAAGCTGCAACAACCGGCGAAACTACTTCAAGTAGTAGTACTGCAACTTCGTCTTCTCCATCATCAACAACTGGTTCTGTTGTTTTCCTACCATTGAAACGCCATCTATTAGTGCAAGCTGCGTCAACTACTACTACTCATAGCAGTAGTATAGAGAATCTAGCTCGCACTCTGATGGACATCGCTGCCAGAGCTGCTGGAGCTACTTTGCTCACGCCATTGAGCAGCGGCCGAGTCGGTCTGATCCGCTGGTCGCTCACGTTTCTGTTGTCGTTGGCATTCAGCTGTCGAGAAGAGATCGAACCCGTGCTGACTGCTTCGGACAGCCTGTGCAGCTGGTTGCAGGCCACAGTGCTAGACTGTCTTGATGGCCAGACTCGCCGAGAGGTTGTTCACAAGATTGTCCAGTTGTGTTCGCTGCGAAGCACTCGTGGAGTGAGTTGTCGTCAGTTTGCTCAACCATTGCTAATCTGCTTGTTGAGATTTTTGCCCAAAGCTGCCGCTATGAAACCGGCCGCTGAGGCGCGCGTATTTGGCGCCGGAGCCAGCGGCGCCGGTGGCAGCGGTGGCGCTAGCGTGGGATGCGGCGCCGGTACCAGCAGCGGAGGTGGCGTCGGAATCGGCGCCTCTGTAGATGGCAAGGTTGGTTTTTTGAACCACAATGTGTCTTCAAGTAATGTGTCTTTACGGTGTCTCTTATTGATGTGTCTGTCAATGATGTGTCTCAATAATGTGTCTCTCAATAATATGTCTTCTTAATGGTGTGTCTCTCAATGATGTGTCTCTCAATGATGTGTCTCCTTCAATGATATATCTCTCAATGATGTGTCTCTTAATGGTGTGTCTCTCAATGATGTGTCTCTTAATGGTGTGTCTCTTAATGGTGTGTCTCTCAATGATGTGTCTCTCAATGATGTGTCTCTTAATGGTGTGTCTCTTAATAGTGTGTCTCTCAATGATGTGTCTCTCAATGATGTGTCTCTTAATGGTGTGTCTCTCAATGATGTGTCTCTCAATGATGTGTCTCTCAATGATGTGTCTCTTTCACTGATATATCTCTCAATGATGTGTCTCTTAATGGTGTGTCTCTCAATGATGTGTCTCTCAATGACGTGTCTCTCAATAATATGCCTTCTTAATGGTGTGTCTCTCAATGATGTGTCTCTCAATGATGTGTCTCTCAATAATATGTCCTCTTAATAATGTGTCTCTCAATGATGTGTCTCTCAATGATGTGTCTCTCAATGATGTGTCTCTCAATAATATGTCTTCTTAATGGTGTGTCTCTCAATGATGTGTCTCTCAATGATGTGTCTCTCAATGATGTGTCTCTCAATGATGTGTCTCTCAATAATATGTCTTCTTAATGGTGTGTCTCTCAATGATGTGTCTCTCAATAATATGTCTTCTTAATGGTGTCTCTCAATAATGTGTCTCTCAATAATATGTCTTCTTAATGATGTGTCTCTCAATAATGTGTCTCTCAATAATATGTCTTCTTAATGATGTGTCTCTCAATGATGTGTCTCTCAATAATGTCTTCTTAATGGTGTCTCTCAATAATATGTCTTCTTAATGGTGTGTCTCTCAATGATGTGTCTCTCAATAATGTCTTCTTAATGGTGTCTCTCAATGATGTGTCTCTCAATGTCTCTCTTAATGATGTGTCTGATTCGTTTTTTTATTTTCTAATAATTTTTCTCAATCTTCATAACGTGTTTTCTAGATCTTGTCTGGATGTCGAAGTGTACCGATCTTAAAAAGTTTGTGTCTTTTTTATTAAATCGTCTCAAATTCCGTTTTGCAGCCAGACAAAGCTGATCCATTCGGTCCGAATTGTACTGAATATTTCAACTTGGTGACTCGATTATTGGATCTGCAGCCGCAGCAGCAGCAGCAGAAACAGCAACAGCAACTTGCCGATGTCACCAACCAGGTGATCCAGTTGCTAAGGGCTCGAGAATGCCACGAGCGGCATCGGTGCGGCCAAGCATTTCCCATAGTTACCGCCGAGTCTTCAGCATCAGCAGCAGCGGCTATACACGATGAGGATGAAGTTTTAATTGGCCTGCTACGCCTAGCCCAGCATCTGATGCAGCGCTGTCCCCAGCTCAAAGCCGGTATCCATGCCAATTTCATGCGCGATGTGTTTGATTATTTGTTCGCTCTGCCAAGCGCTCAGCAGAGACACCTGCCGAAGTGCAAGTCCACAGCTGCCAGGTCCAATGCTATTGATCTGCTAGTTGAGCTGGCAAAAGGTGGCAACGGCGAGAACTACTTGGCTTTGGTGGACTGGCTCCAACTGCAGCACACTCAGCACTGTCACGATCCCTATGGCTGGGATTATTGGCCCCAGGATGAAGGCCGCGCCGCCTGCGGCTATGTTGGCATTACTAACCTGGGCGCTACCTGTTACATGGCCACCTGTCTGCAGCACCTGTTCATGATTCCACAGGCTAGGGAGGCTCTGCTGCAGGCCTGCAATCCGGTCAAGCATGCCGAAATTCTTGCCGAGCTGAAGAAACTGTTCGCCTTCCTGCAGGAGAGCCAACGGCGCGCATTGAATCCCAGGGGATTCTGTCGGGTGTATTCAATGAACAGACAGAGTCTGAACACTGGCGAACAGAAGGATATGACTGAGTTTTTCAACGATCTAATTGCCAAGCTGGAAGAGATGACGCCAGAGTTGAAGGTTTGTTAGACATTTTTTGAAAGTCATTCTAAAAATATTTTAGTAAGAATTGTTTACCTTAATTCCATAACACCTTTCTAATAAATAGTCCCACAATCCTCATAACATCTTTCCAAGAAACAATCCCCAAAAATTATCATGACATCTTCCAAGAAACACCCCCCAAAAATCATGATATATTTCTAAGAAACAACCCCAAAAAATCATGATATATTTCCAAGAAACAATCCCCCAAAATCATGATATATTTCCAAGAAACACCCCTCAAAAATCATGATATATTTCTAAGAAACAACCCCAAAAATCATGATATATTTCCAAGAAACAATCCCCAAAAATCATCATGACATCTTCCAAAAAACAATCCCCAAAAATCATCATGACATCTTCCAAGATACAATTCCCGAAAGTTCTCATTACATCTGTCCAAGAAACAACCCCCCAAAAATCATTATATATTTCCAAGAAACAATCCCCCAAAATCATTATGACATCTTTCAAAGAAACAATCCCCAAAATTATCATGACATCTTTCAAAGAAACAATCCCCAAAATTATCATGACATCTTTCAAAGAAACAATCCCCCAAAATCATCATGACATCTTTCCAAGAAAAAATCCCCCCAAAATCATCATGACATCTTTCCAAGAAAAAATCCCCCAAAATCATCATGACATCTTTCCAAGAAAAAATCCCCCCAAAATCATCATGATATCTTTCCAAGAAAAAATCCCCCCAAAATCATCATGACATCTTTCAAAGAAACAATCCCCAAAATTATCATGACATCTTTCAAAGAAACAATCCCCCAAAATCATCATGACATCTTTCCAAGAAAAAATCCCCCCAAAATCATCATGACATCTTTCCAAGAAAAAATCCCCCCAAAATCATCATGACATCTTTCCAAGAAAAAATCCCCCCAAAATCATCATGACATCTTTCCAAGAAAAAATCCCCCCCAAAATCATTATGACATCTTTCAAAGAAACAATCCCCAAAATTATCATGACATCTTTCAAAGAAACAATCCCCCAAAATCATCATGACATCTTTCCAAGAAAAAATCCCCCCAAAATCATCATGACATCTTTCCAAGAAAAAATCCCCCCAAAATCATCATGACATCTTTCCAAGAAAAAATCCCCCCAAAATCATCATGACATCTTTCAAAGAAACAATCCCCAAAATCATCATGACATCTTTCCAAGAAACAATCCCCCAAAATCATTATGACATCTTTCCAAGAAACAACCCCCCAAAATCATCATGACATCTTTCCAAGAAAAAATCCCCCCAAAATCATCATGACATCTTTCAAAGAAACAATCCCCAAAAATTAAATTATCATAACATCTTTCTAAAAAGCTTTTCCCGAAACCCTCATGACATATTTCCAAGAAAGAATGCTCCAAACTTGACGTAGCAGTTTTCTAAGAAACAATCCCCCAAAATCGCCATGAAATCCTCGCAGACGGCCGTCAAAGATCTATTCTGCGGCGTCCTCACCAACAGCGTGGTTTCACAAGACTGCCCGCACGTCCGTCACACTCTGGAAGAATTCTATTGCGTTCGTTGCGAAGTTCACGGCGTAAAGAATCTGTACCAGTCGCTTGACAAACTTTGCGTCACTGACCTATTAGAAGGCGAGAACATGTATCGCTGTTCCGGTTGCGATTGTAAAGTGAAAGCCGAGAAACGGGTTATGTTTAAGAAGCTGCCAAAAATATTGTGCCTGAATACTATGCGATACACGTTCGATATGGTCACTATGCGAGAGGAGAAGGTTAATTCGCATTTCAGCTTTCCAATGAAGCTAGTTATGCGGGATTATATGGAGCTGGTGAGCTGTTAATCTGTTGTAAAACCTGCGATTATCAATATTAAAGTCACTTTAAAGTGCAATCACCCTAAAGTACAACCTACAATCACCCTGAAGTACAACCTGCAACAATCACACTAAAGTACAACCTACAATCCCGCTAAATTACAGCCTACAATCACACTAAAGTACAACCTACAACCACACTAAAGTATAGTCTAAAATCCCGCTAAAGTACAGTCTACAATCACCTTAAAGTACAACCTAGGATTCCTATAAAGTACAACCAACAATCACGCTAAAGTACGACCAACAATCACACTAAAGTACAACCTAGGATTCCGATAAAGTACAACCAACAATCACGCTAAAGTACAACCAACAATCACGCTAAAGTACAAACTAGGATTCCGATAAAGTACAACCAACAACCACACTAAAGTACAGTCTACAATCACACTAAAGTACAACCTACAATCGCACTAAAGTACAACCTACAATCACCTTAAAGGTGAATTATACAGTCGCCCAAAAGTCGAATTTTGTAAAATCACGAAAAATCGCTGTGGATGTACTTTTAATCTAGTTGTGTCTTTCAATAATTGCAGTCACCTACGGGAACCGACGCGGCGGAGTCATCAAGCAGCCCTGCTGACCAGCAGCAGCAGCAAAGAGAAGAAGTCGTTGACAAGGACGACGAAATGCAGCAGCGATTACGGGCTGAGCTGCCTACGGTGGCCGAGCAGGAAGCTCAGGGCTTCGTTTACGAACTAATTGGAGTGACGGTGCACACTGGTATGGCTTGTTCTTGACTGAATTCAAATTGATTTTTATTCTGGTCCATGTAGAATATCGAATTGAATAGGTTTAGATTTAACTTGAACAAGGGTTTCTTTTATAGGACTTTGAATATCCAGAAATGAGATTCCAAGTTTTTCGGATATCCAGAAATGGGATTTCATGTTGGGATGTCTAGAAATGGGATTTCTGATCTGTAGGTACCCAGAAATGGGATTTCAGGTCTTTAGGTATCCAGAAATGGGATTTCAATATTTGGGATGTCTAGAAATGGGATTTCAGGTCTTTAGGTATCCTGAAATGGGATTTCAATATTTTGGATATCCAGAAATGGGATGTCTAGAAATGGGATTTCAGGTCTTTAGGTATCCAGAAATGGGATTTCAAGATTTGGGATATCCAGAACTGGGATTTCAAGATTTGGGATATCCAGAACTGGGATTTCAAGATTTGGGATATCCAGAACTGGGATTTCAAGATTTGGGATATCCAGAAATGTGATTTCAAAATTTACAAATGGGATTCTGGGACTTTTGGGGATCACAAATTTAGCATATTACGAGTATATGATTATTACTAGAAAAATCCCATGGTCAATATCACTCCTCGCTCGCAGGCACAGCTGATGGCGGCCACTATTACAGCTACATCCGTGACCGCCTGTCGCCAAGCGTGGGCGACGCCGATCGCTGGCTCTGGTTCAACGATTCCGAAGTTCGACCATTCGATCCGAGTCAAATCCCCGTGGAGTGCTTCGGCGGCGAAGTGTCTAGCAAAGCATACGACTCCATGCAGGACCGCTTCATGGACTTCTCCTTTGAGAGGACTAACAGTGCCTATATGCTGTTCTATGAGCATGTGCCCCAGCAGCCTCAGCAACAGCAGCCCAGCTGCCTCTCCAGCCTGCCTCGGAGGCGATTCAATTTCGACTTGCCGCCAGATCTGGCCGATGCCGTGTGGCAGGACAACAAGTCCTACCTGCAGGATAGGAATATCTTCAACCATATGTACTTTAACTTCATGTTCCAGGTGTGCGCCTATCTCAGGAACACCGTGCCTTCCGATGACCAGGTGGGTGTCTGTTTGTGCCTGTCTGTCTGTCTGTCTGTCTGTCTTAGTGTCTGTCTGTCTGTCTGTCTGTCTGTCTGTCTGTCTGTCTGTCTGTCTGTCTGTCTGTCTGTCTGTCTTAGTGTCTGTCTGTCTGTCTGTCTGTCTGTCTGTCTGTCTGTCTTAGTGTCTGTCTGTCTGTCTGTCTGTCTGTCTGTCTGTCCATCTGTCTGGCTGGCTGTCTTAGTGTCTGTCTGACTGTTTGTCTGTTTGTCTGTCTGTATGTCTGTCTGTCTGTCTGTCTGTCTGTCTGTCTGTCTGTTTGTCTTTCTGTCTGTCTGTCTGTCTCTCTGTCTGTCTTTCTGTCTCTGTCTGTCTGTCTGTCTTAGTGTCTGTCTGTCTGTCTGTCTGTCTGTCTGTCCTGTATTTTTTCTGTCTGTCTGTCTGTCTGTCTGTCTGTCTGTCTCTCTGTCTTAGTGTCTGTCTGTCTGCCTAAGCGCCACCCCACCCACCTCACCCCTCGCGCAGGTATTTTTCAAAACGGCCCGCCTGACCTGCAGCTTCATCCTGGAGACCCTGGTCCACGCCAAGGAGAAGCTCAACCTGGTCCAGTGGATAGAAATCATGGACAAGATGCTCATTCTGTGCCCGCCAGTATGCGACTGGTTCCTAGCAACCATGGCCGAAGACGACTGGTGGCTGCGGCAAATCTTGGTTGCCTGCCCCAGCCCGAAAATGCGAGAAATATTCAGCCGGTTCTGTCTGGAAGTGGTGAACAAAGTCCGGCAGAGAGAGCCGGACCAGCTCAGCGTGAATGTCACTAACTTTATTCGGATGCTGCTAAACGCATTGGAGCAGCGAGCGATGCAGCAGCACTGCCGGCATCTGGACGAATATTTCACTCTGCTATTGAGATTGTCCGAAGGTCGCTTAGAGACGGCCTTTATGCTGGAGAATAGAGCCATCAGCCGTCTGGTGCAGTTCTGCCTGATGTCACGCTCCGTCTCCGCTGCCCAGCAGTCTGCGTCGGGACTTGAAGGTCCCGCCGAGACGGACGATGAACTGAGCTTGGATATCGTGTCCGCTAGGCACGGGCAGGGGCACTTTGAGAAATTGGGTAAGTGGAGAATTTTTGTTGAGCGGTTGAGAATTCCCCTACGATTAAGAGCATGATTTTAGATTCCTAGATGATAATTCCCCATGATAGACAACTGAGACACACAGGGAATTCCTCATTGTAGACAACTGGGACACAGGTAATTCCTCATTGTACACAACTGGGACACAGGGGGAATTCCTTATTGTAGACAACTGGGACACAGGGGGGATTCCCCATGATAGACAACTGGGACACACAGACGGAATTTCCCATGATAGACAACTGGGACACAGGCGGAATTCCCCATGATAGACAACTGGGACACACAGGGAATTCCTCATTGTAGACAACTGGGACACACGGGGATTCACCATGATAGACAACTTGGACACACAGGGGGGGAATTCCCCATGATAGACAACTGGGATACACAGGGAATTCCTCATTGTAGACAACTGGGACACACGGGGATTCACCATGATAGACAACTTGGACACACAGGGGGGGAATTCCCCATGATAGACAACTGGGATACACAGGGAATTCCTCATTGTAGACAACTGGGACACACGGGGATTCACCATGATAGACAACTGGGACACGCAGGGGGAATTCCCCATGATAGACAACTGGGACACAGGCGGAATTCCCCATGATAGACAACTGGGACGTGTGAGGAATTCCTTGGATAGAAACGAGTAATCACTAACAATGACTCCTTCCATTTGCAGGCGAAGTAGTGGAATTCCTGCTCAGCCGGGCAGCCAGCGAGCCAACAGCATTCCCCCTATCTGACGAAGATCGCCAAGCCATCCTGCCCAGCATCCTGCATCAGCAGCAGCAGCAGCAGCAGCCTCATCAAGTTGGCACCGGTCATCAAGTCCTATTCCCGTTTGTATCCAATTTTATCAAGCAGTGCGCCACAGGAGCCGGCACTCGATGTGCTGTACAGCTGGTTCTGTCAGCCTGTCGGTTGGATCCCAGTCTGTACGCTGAGCCGCTGGTAGTGACCCTGCTGCAGGGCTTGGCTAGTCAGGAGGGCGAATCGTTTCAAAACTTTGTCAAAGTACTGACACCCCTGATGGATCCCGGATTGAGAATGGCGACAGGAACTTCGAATAGTTTAGGCGAGGCCGGATTTGCCCAGCTGGTGATGCGCTACATCTGGTCAGCTGTGCAGTTTGGCAAGTCGCCAGCTTACTGCGTTGAATGGCTGGCTACTCAGGTCTGTCTGTGGTGCATGCATGGGATAATAGGGGTTCGATTGGGCTTTTTTAGTTTAGGATCGTGTTTGCCATTTTTAAGTCGTGATATAGTGGGAGATCTAACAATTGGGATGGTTAGGATCAAAGAGTAAAGATGAATTGGGATCATAGAAAGGAGATAATTGGTATCTTAAGAATGGGGATAACTGGTATCATAGGAATTAGAATGATTTTGATCATAGGAATGGGAATAATTGGGATCATAGGAATGGGGATAATTGGGATCAAGGGTATAATTGGTATCATAGAAATTGAAATAATTGGGATCATAGGAATGGGGATAATTGGGATCAATGGAATGAGGATAATTGGGATAATAGGAATGGGGATAATAGGGACCAAAGGAATGGGAATAATTGGGGTCATAGAATGGGGATAATTGGGATATTAGGAATGGGGATAATTGGTATCTTAGGAATGGGGATAATTGGTATCATAGGAATTAAAATAATTTTGATCATAGGAATGGGGATGATTGGGATCATAGAATGGGGATAATTGGGATCAAAGGAATGTGAATAATTGGGATCAAAGAATGGGAATATTTGGTATCATATGAATAGGGGATAATTGGGATCATAGGAATAGGAATAATTGGGATCATACAATGGGCATAATTGGGATCATAGAATTAGAATTATATTGGAGCAAATTACGAAATTCTAAAACCATTTCTAAGAACACAAAAATCGCTATACTTCATATCTTCATCACTCTACTTAGTAAGTAGCAAGTAAAGGAAAAACCAGTGTAATTATTAATTTATTGAAAATCCCAACCAGGCGATGCGCAACCCAGTTGTACAACAGCACCTGCTGGAGTCTCGAGAGCACTGGCTCCCTACTCATCTAGTCTGTCATCCAAATTTGAAAGTTCGTCAGGCCACTTTCATCCTATTTACTCACCTATTGCCGATGCGGGCCCAGGTTCGATTCCACGAGTTGAGTAGCGCCCGGTGTAAGCTAGCCGTAGTGTCGCCGTGTACAGTGTCAGGCAGTCGAGGCCAGTGTAGTGTTGAGCAGAGAGCCCTGATCGCTGATCTGCTCCGCTTGTTGCTAGGCTGCCTGACAGATATTCGACAGGCTGGCGGAGCTGGCGGTGGTGGCCTGGATCGGGCCGAGCATTCGTGCTTCGCGCCCTACTTTAACTCCATGACACTGTGCCTGGTGTCTGCCGATGAAAAACGAATGGTAATTTATACTGGTTATGTTTGTTTATGGGGAATTTCCCTGGATTGAGATTCTAATCATCTTAGGTTGGAATACCCCCTGGAGAATTCCCCTAGATTGAGATTCTAAGGATCTTACATGATAATTCCCCTATATTGAGAAAATAAGATCCCATGAGAATTTCCCTAGATTTAGGGTTCTAAGAATCGTAGGAGAGAATTCCCCTAGATTGAAAGAAAGATCCTATGAGAATTCTCCTAGATTCAGATTTTAAGAGTCTTAGATGAGACTTCCCCTAAATTGAGATTTTAAGAATCCTAGATGAGAATTCCCCTAAATTGAGATTTTAAGAATAGTGAGAATTCCCCTAGATTGAAAATCGGAGATGAGAATTCCCCTAGATTGAAAATCGGAGATGAGAATTCCCCTAGATTGAAAATCGGAGATGAGAATTCCCCTAGATTAAGAATCGGAGATGAGAATTCCCCTAGATTAAGAATCGGAGATGAGAATTCCCCTAGATTAAGAATCGGAGATGAGAATTCCCCTAGATTAAGAATCGAGATGAGAATTCCCCTAGATTAAGAATCTGAGATGAGAATTCCCCTAGATTAAGAATCGAAGATGAGAATTCCCCTAGATTAGGAATCGGAGATGAGAATTCCCCTAGATTAAAATGGAGATGAGAATTCCCCTAGATTGAAAATCGGAGATGAGAATTCCCCTAGATTAAGAATCGGAGATGAGAATTCCCCTAGATTAAGAATCGGAGATGAGAATTCCCCTAGATTAAGAATCGGAGATGAGAATTCCCCTAGATTAAGAATCGGAGATGAGAATTCCCCTAGATTAAGAATCGAAGATGAGAATTCCCTAGATTAAGAATCGGAGATGAGAATTCCCCTAGATTAAGAATCGGAGATGAGAATTCCCCTAGATTAAGAATCGGAGATGAGAATTCCCCTAGATTAAGAATCGAAGATGAGAATTCCCCTAGATTAAGAATCGGAGATGAGAATTCCCCTAGATTAAGAATCGAAGATGAGAATTCCCCTAGATTAAGAATCGGAGATGAGAATTCCCCTAGATTAAGAATCGAAGATGAGAATTCCCCTAGATTAAGAATCGGAGATGAGAATTCCCCTAGATTAAGAATCGAAGATGAGAATTCCCCTAGATTAAGAATCGGAGATGAGAATTCCCCTAGATTAAAATCGGAGATGAGAATTCCCCTAGATTAAGAATCGGAGATGAGAATTCCCCTAGATTGAAAATCGGAGATGAGAATTCCCCTAGATTAGAATCGGAGATGAGAATTCCCCTAGATTAAGAATCGGAGATGAGAATTCCCCTAGATTAAGAATCGGAGATGAGAATTCCCCTAGATTGAAAATCGGAGATGAGAATTCCCCTAGATTAGAATCGGAGATGAGAATTCCCCTAGATTAAGAATCGGAGATGAGAATTCCCCTAGATTAAGAATCGGAGATGAGAATTCCCCTAGATTAAGAATCGGAGATGAGAATTCCCCTAGATTGAAAATCGGAGATGAGAATTCCCCTAGATTAAGAATCGGAGATGAGAATTCCCCTAGATTAAGAATCGGAGATGAGAATTCCCCTAGATTAAGAATCGGAGATGAGAATTCCCCTAGATTAAGAATCGAGATGAGAATTCCCCTAGATTAAGAATCGGAGATGAGAATTCCCCTAGATTAAGAATCGAAGATGAGAATTCCCCTAGATTAAGAATCGGAGATGAGAATTCCCCTAGATTAAGAATCGAAGATGAGAATTCCCCTAGATTAAGAATCGGAGATGAGAATTCCCCTAGATTAAGAATCGAAGATGAGAATTCCCCTAGATTAAGAATCGGAGATGAGAATTCCCCTAGATTGAAAATCGGAGATGAGAATTCCCCTAGATTAAGAATCGGAGATGAGAATTCCCCTAGATTGAAAATCGGAGATGAGAATTCCCCTAGATTAGAATCGGAGATGAGAATTCCCCTAGATTAAGAATCGGAGATGAGAATTCCCCTAGATTAAGAATCGGAGATGAGAATTCCCCTAGATTGAAAATCGGAGATGAGAATTCCCCTAGATTAGAATCGGAGATGAGAATTCCCCTAGATTAAGAATCGGAGATGAGAATTCCCCTAGATTAAGAATCGGAGATGAGAATTCCCCTAGATTAAGAATCGGAGATGAGAATTCCCCTAGATTGAAAATCGGAGATGAGAATTCCCCTAGATTAAGAATCGGAGATGAGAATTCCCCTAGATTAAGAATCGGAGATGAGAATTCCCCTAGATTAAGAATCGGAGATGAGAATTCCCCTAGATTAAGAATCGGAGATGAGAATTCCCCTAGATTAAGAATCGGAGATGAGAATTCCCCTAGATTAAGAATCGAGATGAGAATTCCCCTAGATTAAGAATCGGAGATGAGAATTCCCCTAGATTAAGAATCGAAGATGAGAATTCCCCTAGATTAAGAATCGGAGATGAGAATTCCCCTAGATTAAGAATCGGAGATGAGAATTCCCCTAGATTAAGAATCGAGATGAGAATTCCCCTAGATTGAAAATCGGAGATGAGAATTCCCCTAGATTGAAAATCGGAGATGAGAATTCCCCTAGATTAAGAATCGGAGATGAGAATTCCCCTAGATTAAGAATCGGAGATGAGAATTCCCCTAGATTAAGAATCGGAGATGAGAATTCCCCTAGATTAAGAATCGAGATGAGAATTCCCCTAGATTAAGAATCTGAGATGAGAATTCCCCTAGATTAAGAATCGAAGATGAGAATTCCCCTAGATTAGAATCGGAGATGAGAATTCCCCTAGATTGAAAATGGAGATGAGAATTCCCCTAGATTGAAAATCGGAGATGAGAATTCCCCTAGATTAAGAATCGGAGATGAGAATTCCCCTAGATTAAGAATCGGAGATGAGAATTCCCCTAGATTAAGAATCGGAGATGAGAATTCCCCTAGATTAAGAATCGGAGATGAGAATTCCCCTAGATTAAGAATCGAAGATGAGAATTCTCCTAGATTAAGAATCGGAGATGAGAATTCCCCTAGATTAAGAATCGGAGATGAGAATTCCCCTAGATTAAGAATCGGAGATGAGAATTCCCCTAGATTAAGAATCGAAGATGAGAATTCCCCTAGATTAAGAATCGGAGATGAGAATTCCCCTAGATTAAGAATCGAAGATGAGAATTCCCCTAGAGTAAGAATCGGAGATGAGAATTCCCCTAGATTAAGAATCGAAGATGAGAATTCCCCTAGATTAAGAATCGGAGATGAGAATTCCCCTAGATTAAGAATCGAAGATGAGAATTCCCCTAGATTAAGAATCGGAGATGAGAATTCCCCTAGATTGAAAATCGGAGATGAGAATTCCCCTAGATTAAGAATCGGAGATGAGAATTCCCCTAGATTGAAAATCGGAGATGAGAATTCCCCTAGATTTAGAATCGGAGATGAGAATTCCCCTAGATTAAGAATCGGAGATGAGAATTCCCCTAGATTGAAAATCGGAGATGAGAATTCCCCTAGATTGAAAATCGGAGATGAGAATTCCCCTAGATTAGAATCGGAGATGAGAATTCCCCTAGATTAAGAATCGGAGATGAGAATTCCCCTAGATTAAGAATCGGAGATGAGAATTCCCCTAGATTAAGAATCGGAGATGAGAATTCCCCTAGATTGAAAATCGGAGATGAGAATTCCCCTAGATTAAGAATCGGAGATGAGAATTCCCCTAGATTAAGAATCGGAGATGAGAATTCCCCTAGATTAAGAATCGGAGATGAGAATTCCCCTAGATTAAGAATCGAAGATGAGAATTCCCCTAGATTAAGAATCGGAGATGAGAATTCCCCTAGATTAAGAATCGAAGATGAGAATTCCCCTAGATTAAGAATCGGAGATGAGAATTCCCCTAGATTAAGAATCGAAGATGAGAATTCCCCTAGATTAAGAATCGGAGATGAGAATTCCCCTAGATTAAGAATCGAAGATGAGAATTCCCCTAGATTAAGAATCGGAGATGAGAATTCCCCTAGATTGAAAATCGGAGATGAGAATTCCCCTAGATTAAGAATCGGAGATGAGAATTCCCCTAGATTGAAAATCGGAGATGAGAATTCCCCTAGATTAGAATCGGAGATGAGAATTCCCCTAGATTAAGAATCGGAGATGAGAATTCCCCTAGATTAAGAATCGGAGATGAGAATTCCCCTAGATTGAAAATCGGAGATGAGAATTCCCCTAGATTAGAATCGGAGATGAGAATTCCCCTAGATTAAGAATCGGAGATGAGAATTCCCCTAGATTAAGAATCGGAGATGAGAATTCCCCTAGATTAAGAATCGGAGATGAGAATTCCCCTAGATTGAAAATCGGAGATGAGAATTCCCCTAGATTAAGAATCGGAGATGAGAATTCCCCTAGATTAAGAATCGGAGATGAGAATTCCCCTAGATTAAGAATCGGAGATGAGAATTCCCCTAGATTAAGAATCGGAGATGAGAATTCCCCTAGATTAAGAATCGGAGATGAGAATTCCCCTAGATTAAGAATCGAAGATGAGAATTCCCCTAGAGTAAGAATCGGAGATGAGAATTCCCCTAGATTAAGAATCGAAGATGAGAATTCCCCTAGATTAAGAATCGGAGATGAGAATTCCCCTAGATTAAGAATCGAAGATGAGAATTCCCCTAGAGTAAGAATCGGAGATGAGAATTCCCCTAGATTAAGAATCGGAGATGAGAATTCCCCTAGATTAAGAATCGAAGATAAGAATTCCCCTAGATTGAAAATCGGAGATGAGAATTCCCCTAGATTGAAAATCGGAGATGAGAATTCCCCTAGATTAAGAATCGGAGATGAGAATTCCCCTAGATTAAGAATCGGAGATGAGAATTCCCCTAGATTAAGAATCGGAGATGAGAATTCCCCTAGATTAAGAATCGAAGATGAGAATTCCCCTAGATTAAGAATCTGAGATGAGAATTCCCCTAGATTAAGAATCGAAGATGAGAATTCCCCTAGATTAGGAATCGGAGATGAGAATTCCCCTAGATTGAAAATTGGAGATGAGAATTCCCCTAGATTGAAAATCGGAGATGAGAATTCCCCTAGATTAAGAATCGGAGATGAGAATTCCCCTAGATTAAGAATCGGAGATGAGAATTCCCCTAGATTAAGAATCGGAGATGAGAATTCCCCTAGATTAAGAATCGGAGATGAGAATTCCCCTAGATTAAGAATCGAAGATGAGAATTCTCCTAGATTAAGAATCGGAGATGAGAATTCCCCTAGATTAAGAATCGGAGATGAGAATTCCCCTAGATTAAGAATCGGAGATGAGAATTCCCCTAGATTAAGAATCGAAGATGAGAATTCCCCTAGATTAAGAATCGGAGATGAGAATTCCCCTAGATTAAGAATCGAAGATGAGAATTCCCCTAGAGTAAGAATCGGAGATGAGAATTCCCCTAGATTAAGAATCGAAGATGAGAATTCCCCTAGATTAAGAATCGGAGATGAGAATTCCCCTAGATTAAGAATCGAAGATGAGAATTCCCCTAGATTAAGAATCGGAGATGAGAATTCCCCTAGATTGAAAATCGGAGATGAGAATTCCCCTAGATTAAGAATCGGAGATGAGAATTCCCCTAGATTGAAAATCGGAGATGAGAATTCCCCTAGATTTAGAATCGGAGATGAGAATTCCCCTAGATTAAGAATCGGAGATGAGAATTCCCCTAGATTGAAAATCGGAGATGAGAATTCCCCTAGATTGAAAATCGGAGATGAGAATTCCCCTAGATTTAGAATCGGAGATGAGAATTCCCCTAGATTAAGAATCGGAGATGAGAATTCCCCTAGATTGAAAATCGGAGATGAGAATTCCCCTAGATTAAGAATCGGAGATGAGAATTCCCCTAGATTAAGAATCGGAGATGAGAATTCCCTAGATTAAGAATCGGAGATGAGAATTCCCCTAGATTAAGAATCGAAGATGAGAATTCCCCTAGATTAAGAATCGGAGATGAGAATTCCCCTAGATTAAGAATCGAAGATGAGAATTCCCCTAGATTAAGAATCGGAGATGAGAATTCCCCTAGATTAAGAATCGAAGATGAGAATTCCCCTAGATTAAGAATCGGAGATGAGAATTCCCCTAGATTAAGAATCGAAGATGAGAATTCCCCTAGATTAAGAATCGGAGATGAGAATTCCCCTAGATTGAAAATCGGAGATGAGAATTCCCCTAGATTAAGAATCGGAGATGAGAATTCCCCTAGATTGAAAATCGGAGATGAGAATTCCCCTAGATTTAGAATCGGAGATGAGAATTCCCCTAGATTAAGAATCGGAGATGAGAATTCCCCTAGATTAAGAATCGGAGATGAGAATTCCCCTAGATTGAAAATCGGAGATGAGAATTCCCCTAGATTTAGAATCGGAGATGAGAATTCCCCTAGATTAAGAATCGGAGATGAGAATTCCCCTAGATTAAGAATCGGAGATGAGAATTCCCCTAGATTAAGAATCGGAGATGAGAATTCCCCTAGATTGAAAATCGGAGATGAGAATTCCCCTAGATTAAGAATCGGAGATGAGAATTCCCCTAGATTAAGAATCGGAGATGAGAATTCCCCTAGATTAAGAATCGGAGATGAGAATTCCCCTAGATTAAGAATCGGAGATGAGAATTCCCCTAGATTAAGAATCGGAGATGAGAATTCCCCTAGATTAAGAATCGAAGATGAGAATTCCCCTAGAGTAAGAATCGGAGATGAGAATTCCCTAGATTAAGAATCGAAGATGAGAATTCCCCTAGATTAAGAATCGGAGATGAGAATTCCCTAGATTAAGAATCGAAGATGAGAATTCCCCTAGAGTAAGAATCGGAGATGAGAATTCCCCTAGATTAAGAATCGGAGATGAGAATTCCCCTAGATTAAGAATCGAAGATAAGAATTCCCCTAGATTGAAAATCGGAGATGAGAATTCCCCTAGATTGAAAATCGGAGATGAGAATTCCCCTAGATTAAGAATCGGAAATGAGAATTCCCCTAGATTAAGAATCGGAGATGAGAATTCCCCTAGATTAAGAATCGGAGATGAGAATTCCCCTAGATTAAGAATCGAAGATGAGAATTCCCCTAGATTAAGAATCGAAGATGAGAATTCCCCTAGATTAAGAATCGGAGATGAGAATTTCCTACTAGAATGATATCCTAATAGAATTTCTCATCTAATTAATTACTAATTAACAGGTAACGCCGCACCTAGGCGAACTGTGGGACGCATTCTTTCCGCGCACTCTGTCCATAGAGATCTCCAATCACGGCAACAAGTACGCCATTCTCAACTTCCTGCTGACCGCTTGCACCGATTGTCCTGAGAATGTGACGGCTCTGCTGGCCAATGCCAAAGTTGTCAATCAGATTTGTACCAACTATATCCTGTGAGTCCTGGTTTGCCATTGTATTGGGCTAGTTTCTTTTTGGGTGCCAGTTTGAGTTTTGCTTTAGAGTGAGTCATTCAGAATTACAAGGGTTCAGAGTGACACATGGTGATCAGTGACACATGGTTCAGTGACACATGGTGATCAGTGACACATGGTTCAGTGACACAACGTTCAGAGTGACACAAAGTTCAGCGTAACACATGCTTCAGAGTGACACAAGGTTCAAAGTGACACAAAGTTCAGAGTGACACAACGTTCAGAGTGACAACGTTCAGAGTGACACAAAGTTCAGAGCGACACAGGGTTCAGAGTGACACAAAGTTCAGAGTGACACAAGGTTCGGAGTGACACAAAGTTCAGAGTGAAGCATGATTTAGAGTGACAAGGATGACAACCGAAATCCGGCCACGCAGCTCCGACATGGAGGACAGCGAAGTGATATTCTACAATCGCTGCATGCTGCCAGCCTACTATGGCCTGCTCCGCCTGTTGTGCCTGGCGTCGCCAAGATTCTCCGCCAACCTGTGCCGGCACACCAATATCAATTGGTCGCTGCGTTTTATAGCGCCCTATCCGACTCACTATGGACCGGCTAGCGAGGAGCTGCTCAGACTGTGCGAAGCCATTCTCACAGGCGGCCGCGCTAGTCGACGAACTCGCGAAAATATTGACGACACCGGGGCGGCGGCTGACGGGGCAGATGTCGGAGACCGCGACAACATGGACGAGAGTCAGGGCGGAAACGATTGCGATGGCATGACTGAGGCTTTCCGAGTGCAAACTATGACCGTGCTGAACGTATGGGAGATTGGCGCTAATCAAGTCGCGCCTTTGCTCAGGTGAGTCATATTCGTGTGTGCACCCACCTCACTCCGCCTCTCTGCCCCGTACGTGCACCAACCTCAATCCGCCTTTCTGCCCCTTTTGTGCACCCACCTCACTCCGCCTTTCTGCCTCGTATATGCACCCACCTCACTCCGCCTCTCTGCCCCGTGTGGGCACCCACCTCACTTCGCCTTTCTGCCTCGTATATGCACCCACCTCATTCCGCCTTTCTGCCCCTAATTTACACCCACCCCACTCGGCCTCTACAAAAAGAGCTTTCTAGTCTTGTTTTTCACATCCGCAATCAGGCTTTGCAAAGTGCTACTAGAACGAGATTCGGACTACGTGAAATTTATGGAACTGGGCAACCTACCCGTACTAGTGGACGCTATGTACACTCTGCATACGATGTTCTTCGACTCGGAGGGCTGTTTTGTCTACGAAGAAATGCTGCAATTATTGTGCATTATTAACACCTGTTTGCGAGTTGGACTGGACTGTATCGAACGGCATAGAGACGGACTGCTCAGAAAGGCGGTGTTCTACGAGTCTAAGGGTCGCCGTGGACTGTTGGACCTGCCTCATAAACTGCTGAGTCTATTGAGCAGCTTTGTAGTGCCCGACATTCGAGTAGCTGCTATCGGTACGAGATTTGCTTAAGTGCCGTTTTTACATGTAAAAGTAACTGATTATTTTAATAAACTGAAAATTGCCCTCAAACTACTGTTTCTGCTTTCAGAGGCCCTAAAAAATTTAGTGAACATCTACCAGACTGACGTCACCGAACAGCTAGTGGAGTTGCTTAGCAACCGGCATCAGGCATTTCACAGCACCACGGCACACAGTATGTTCGATTTTTTGCCTTAATATGTTTCCTTTTCCTCTTATCGAAACCCACCCACTCCGATGCTCTGCCCCTCACTCTAACCGACACCCACCCCTATCGGATTCTCTGCCCTCACTCTAATCAACACCCACGCCACTCCGATTCTCTGCCCTCACTCTAATCAACACCCACCCCACTCCGATTCTCTGCCCCTTACTCTAATCAACACCCACCCCACTCCGATTCTCTGCCCCTCACTCTAATCAACACCCACCCACTCCGATTCTCTGCCCCTCACTCTAACTGACACCCACCCCACTCCGATTCTCTGCCCCTCACTCTAACCGACACCCACCCCTATCGGATTCTCTGCCCTCACCCTAATCAACACCCACCCCACTCCGAACTCTGCCCCTCACTCTAACCGACACCCACCCCACTCCGATTCTCTGCCCCTCACTCTAACCGACACCCACCCCACTCCGATTCTCTGCCCCTCACTCTAATCGACACCCACCCCACTCCGATTCTCTGCCCCTCACTCTAACCGACACCCACCCCACTCCGATTCTCTTGCCGTCCAACCGACACCCACCCCACTCCAATTATCTTAGCACTAATTAAATCAGTAATTAATTAAATTCTCCGCCTTTGCAGTCGCTCACGGCCTGTTCTTCCCTCGTCTGCAATCGCCGCCAACATTTCAATTAAATCAGCAGCGCCAGGTAAAGCTGCCTAAACCGCACTTTGGCATGCTGCTGCACCCAAACATGTTGGAGTCGCCCAGAGGCGCCAATCCGGCTTACGATCGTAAATTGGACGAGTTCTTCATGCCCTACTATCAGCTGGTCGATCGTCTGGCCAGGGTAAGCATCAATGCGATGCAGTTCACCCAGGAGACTGCCCACCTCTGCGCTATGGTGGCTTATGAAGGCGCCAGTCTGCACTGCAGCTTGTTTGCTAAGCTATGGAACGAGGTTGTCACTCTGCAGGATCGCAGTGTCCCAGCTCAGGTGAGCGGCTCTTCTTACTCGCTACTCGTAACACCCAACATTGTTTTTTATCGATTTTTTCACCCATCCCACTCCGCATTTTTATTCACCCACCCCACTCCAAAATTCTTTGTGTCACTCTAAACGTAGTGTCACTCTGAACCATGTGTTACTCTGAACGTTGTGTCACTCTGAACCATGTGTCACTCTGAACGTTGTGTCACTCACTCTGAACCATGTGTTACTCTGAACGTTGTGTTACTCTGAACCATGTGTTACTCTGAACTTTGTGTTCAAAGTTCACCACCCCACATTGTTTGTCAACACCCCACTCAGCATTTTATCGATTTTTTCTCACCCACACTACTCGACATTTTATAGATTTTTGTTCACCAAATCCACTCCGCAGCCACCAGCCTCTCCTTCGGGAGCCTCAGCTGCAGCCGCCGCTGCCGCCGTGGCCGCCACCGTAAACGCCATCAGCGGAGGTAGCAGCGGCGTCGGAGGCAGCGGAGAAACTTCTCGCCAGTCGCCGCTGGACACGCTAATGGAAGACAGCTACTTTACCGAATACGTTGCTGCCGTGCTGACTAAGGAGCTTCGCTGTTTGGTTGACCGGCACATTTACGCTTTTATGACTCACTGCTTTCCCAAGGTCAGTAGCCTGTCTGTGAGTGCCTCGGTGTGACACCCACCCCACTCCGATTCTCTGCCCCTCTAACCGATGCCCAGCCACTCCGATTCTCTGCCCCCACTCTAACCGACACCCACCCACTCCGATTCTCTGCCCCTCCATCTAACCGACACCCACCTCACTCCGATTCTCTGCCCCTCCCTCTAACCGACACCCACCCCACTCCGATTCTCTGCCCTTCCATCTAACCGACACCCACCTCACTCCGATTCTCTGCCCCTCCATCTAACCGAAACCCACCCCACTCCGATTCTCTGCCTCTCCATCTAACCGACACCCACCCACTCCGATTCTCTGCCCGTCCAACCGACACCCACCCCGCTCCGATTCTCTGTCCCTCCAAGCAACACGCAACCCAATCCAAACCTTTACCAGGTGTACCAGTGCCTGACAGACATGCCGGACATTCGCGCGTCCTTGATCGATAGCGTGACACAATCAGCTGAGTCGCTGACTTCATCAGTAGCAAAAGCAGCATCTGCATCAGCTCCATCAGACTCCAGTCACGCTGAGAAAACTGAGCACCAACAGCAGCTTCTCAGTCAAGTTGAAGGCGACGTGAAAGCCTGTCTGCTTCTTCTAGCAGTAGTTTCTCAGCAGCAGCAGCAACAGCAAGAGTCGCAGCATGGTAACGAAGCGTTGAGTCACGCGCTTGAGAAGATTCGTTCCTATCTGTTATTGAATCAGTCAGCTGACTCTGCTTCCTGTTCTCAGACGGACTCAAACACTTCAAGCACTGAGCAGTCGCAGCAGAAACATCCGATATCCGCTTCTCTTGTGAGGCTGGTTGAAAAACTGATCGAACAATTGCAACTGTTCGATCTGCCCTCGACTACAGCTACTGATGCCACTACATCCATTGCCGATTAAGTGTTGTAATTGGCTTCTAAACCGACACGTTCGATTAAATTTGCTTCTTTCCTAAAGTTAAACAGTTTAAAGTTTATTGTTTTACAAATTACAATTTAAACCTCGTATTTTATCTGTGTCTGTATTGCTTTTTTTATAATTATTGTTTGTTTGTTTGTTAAAAATTGTTTAGATTGCGTGAAATATTTTAGACTCTAATAAGATTGTCTAGAAAAACATCGGTATAGACCTTGGCAAGCCAATTAATTTTCATTTATTTCAGCAGCCAATGAGCGTGAAGCCCTTGTAGCAGCCAATGAGCGTGGAGCCCTTGTAGCAGCCAATGAGCGTGGAGCCCTTGTAGCAGCCAATGAGCGTGGAGCCCTTGTAGCAGCCAATGAGCGTCGAGCCCCTGTAGCAGCCAATGAGCGTCGAGCCCTTGTAGCAGCCAATGAGCGTCGAGCCCCTGTAGCAGCCAATGAGCGTCGAGCCCTTGTAGCAGCCAAAAAGCGTCAAGCTCTTGTAGCAGCCAATCAAAATAGAGCGTTTTTAGGCTGGCTACTAAGACTAGTGGAGAGCGAGTGCAAGTTGTGAGTTTTTAATAAGAATAAAGAAAGTTGCCGTGGACAAAAATGAACTTATTAAAATGTTATAATAAATATTATTATAGGTTTTTATCTTGTGACTTTTAAAAGTTAACTTTTGTCGTTTGAGATTATGCTTTAGGTTTTATTACTAAATATCAAGTTCTGAAAAAATTGTCTGTCCTGAATTCAAACGTTCGAGAATGGGCTCACAGTGTGTGATCTTTGAATACAATGTTTGTTTGCTTGTTGTTGCATATGCCGTTTTTCTAAATAAATTTTTAAAAGTCCAAGCATACCATATATCTATTCCAGTTCAATCAAATATGGCAATAATTCAGTTGTTTATTTAAGTAAAATAACCGTACAACCGATAAACCGTTGTCTTTCTCCATTGATTCTGATTGACAATAAAATGAGAAAAATATTGTAAATTGGCTAGGGAGTGCGGTGGGTGCTGATTGGGCTAGGGAGTGAGGTGGGTGCTGATTGGGCTAGGGAGTGAGGTGGTTGCTGATTGGGCTAGGGAGTGAGGTGGGTGCTGATTGGGCTATTGAGTGAGGTGGTTGCTGATTGGGCTAGGGAGTGAGGTGGGTGCTGATTGGGCTAGGGAGTAAGGCCTCAGGGAAATTGTCAGTGAGGCCTTAGCTGTGTAATGTATTTGATTTGCATGGGTGCTCTGGTGGTGGTGGCACCAGAGATCATGCATTGCTATGGGTTGTGACAACCACACAATTATTTACAATTAAGACAGTGAGGAGTTCCTCACGCTTATTTTCTTGCTCGCACAAACCCAGGGTCTTACACTGGTGACAGCGGTCTAAGCATGGTCAAGTCAGAGCAAGCTGCATTACTGCCTCCGAAGTTAAGCGGAGACGCCAATGGCCGAATGTGGCTCAGCAATTTTGAAGATTTTGCTGACGACTGCAAATGGGACGACGGGAAGAAGGCGAAGAAGCTGAAGCTGCTGATTGACTAGCGAAGTGCAAGTCTTCGTGTGGGAGCAGACGGAAGACGTGAAAGCCAGCTACAAGCAGCTGAAGCAGAAGCTGCTACCGAGCGATGTAGGAATTTGAGAAGCGGAAACGACAGCCGAACGAGTCTCTAAGGGAACTGACAAACAAATTGAAGCTCCTGCATCTCAGTGCTCGCTCAGTACTGCTCAGAGACACGCTTCTAAAGGACAAGGATGCGAGCTCCTGTTCCCTGACCGACTTGATCGATCGACCACCGTCAGCTGCCAGTGTCGGTGGAGGACAAGCGCGTCAACCAGTTCGAGCAGCAAGCACAGCAGCTGGCATCCAGCGTGCGGACAGGACCATCGGACAGAGACAGGCGACAGAAGGGTCCCGTCAGGTTCTACAGCTGCGGCGAGCCAGGCCACATTGCTAGGCGATGCCCGAAATCGACCGGGCTGCGCTGCAGCCGGTGCTCAGGCAAAGGGCACACCGTGGCGGTCTGCCCGACGCCAGCAAGGAAACCTCTGGAGGTCGGCAGCCTGAGGCCAGCGCTGACCCGCTTAGAAGGGACCCACAGGTCAGCGCCATCGATATTCGTGCAGGTGCAGTTCGGTGGCACGTCAGTGGCTGCTCTGCTCGACACAGGCGCACAAGTCGCTTATGGACAAATCCCTGTTCGACAGACTCTCTATTAGAGGCAGGGGGTTGTGTGCACCCTGGCGCACTTTAAGCGACATGGGCACACAACCGGCGAGAGGCATTACTGCCCATTCCGCCGACTCCCCTGAGCAGGCATACAAGCGCGCAGATACGTACGCAGACACACACTCACACAGGAGTGTACAGCGGCCCTAACTTTATTTTATCATTAGGCATGTACACTTCACTGTGCCTTGGGGGGTTTGGCTCTCAAGGCCGTTAACTGCACGAGCAGAGCCAAGCCGAGATTCCAATTCAGCCCCAAATTAATGTGACTGCACTTGGAATCGAGCCTGAGCCGCTGGCACACCAGAACAGCTGCGCTACCGCTGGGCTACGGCCCCCTTCGACAGACTCTCCTGCCAGATCGACTTCACAGACGACCTCCTCCGTGGACGGCTCCAGGCTGCGCTGTCTTGGCCTGACGGCGGCAGAAGTTTCAGTCGGCAAGGACATCCGAGGGTGGCACAAGTTTACTGTGGTGGAAGGCATCCAGCCCAGTCTAATCCTCGGCATCGATTTTGTCACCATGGTGTCGCGCACGTGACCATCGAAATGAAGATCGGTGCTGCTAAGTTCAATGGCAGACCTGTGGCGTTCAGCAGCGAGGCCCCGCAGGCCCACTGCCGTTTGGTGCCGAGCATGCTGGTGGCGCGTGTCACAATCGATACGGAGCTGCTAACACTCAGTGAGAAGCTTGTGTGGCTCAAGGTGAACTGCAGTGGTGAGCAGGGAGTTTCGAGCCATGCGAGGACTTTGCGACGTCCACGGCAGTCCTACCGGCTTGCGTGCTGGTGGTCTCAGATTCGTTCCGCATCCCGGTGAGAATGTGTAACCTGTCGAAGGAAACCGTGCTGCTGTTCGCCAACAAGGCCGTCGGGACGTTTGAAGGCGCGGTGGCCGATGCAGACAGTTGTGAGCACGCCGCTCAGGAAGCCACAATCGGCTGGAACATCAGCCCGGAGCTGCCTGATTCGGATGCGGAGACGCCCCGCCAGCTGCTGTAATGCAATGATGACTTGTTTGCCAAGCATGAGTACGACCTGGGGACGATGAAGCTCCTGCAACAACCAGATCGAGCTGGAGCACGGACGGGCGGCAGCTGAACGCCTGCACGGTTAAGGACGCGTACCCGCTGCCGCACCTGCAGCAGGCCATGGACGCGCTCGTCGGGTGCTCCTATTTCTCCACCATTGACTACTGCCGGCAAGGCTACCACCAGGTGGAAGTTGCGGAGGAGGACCGGCACAAGACGGTATTCTACTCGACTCGCGGTCTGATGCAGTTTCATAAGATGGGCTTTGGGATGTGCGACGCCCCGGCAACGTTCCAGCGGCTCATGGAGTTGGTGATGTCCGGTCTGTCCTGGAAGGCGGTGCTGACCTACATTGACGACATCATCGTCTTTAGCAGGAAGTTTGACGAGCACCTAATGAAGCTGACGCAGGTCTTCCAGCGGCTGCGAGACGCGGGGCTCAAGCTGCACCGAGCGAAAAGCGCGTTCGCACACAGCCAAGTTCTGTACCTCGGACACCTGGTTATCGAGCATCGCGCCTGATCCCGGAAAGGTCGATGCCATCCGCAACATGCCCAGTCCAGCGACAACGGAGGACGTGAAACATTTTCTCTGAATGCTGGGATTTTACCGCCGGTTCATCGAAGGCTTCAGCCAGACTGCCAGGGTGCTGCACGATGTCAGCCAAAGGTCTAGAGACTTCGCGTGGAGCAATGACTGCGAGCGAGCGTTCCACGAACTGAAGCGCAAGCTGACAACAGCACCGGTGTTGGGGCTTCCCGACTTCAGAAACAGCTGCCGATTCGCCGTCGGTGCGGTGCTTAGTCAGCTGCACGCAGGTGCCGAGCTGCCGGTCGCACTCTTAACAAGGCCGAGCGCAGCTACTCGGCGACCGACCGGGAGCTGCCGGCGCTGGTGTGGAGCCTGAAGCACTTCAGGACGTATTTGCTGAGCGTCCCCAGCTTCACTGTCTACTCGGACCACCGGCCGTACAGGGGCTACTGGCAACCAAGGACCCGGAAGGTTGGTTGGCCCGGTGGCTGTCGACTCTGCAGCAGTTTTCCTTCTCGCTGCTCTACCGGCCTGGTCCGCTGTCCCTCAGCCCTCTCACCAGCTCCGGAAGCTCCTCTTGCGCCTCTCGCGCAGAGACATCCGGGCTGCCACCATGACCCTCTCAGGTCACGGCTGCTTCTCTAGGCACCAGTACCTGCAGGGCAACGCCACCAACGCTATCTGCAGTTTCTGCAACTCAGGTGACGAAACCGCTGAGCATTTCGTCAGCATCTGTCCCGCCTTTACGCGAGCGAGACTCACTTACCTCGGGCCACACACATCTATTACTGAAGCGTGCAAACCCGAAAACTTTAACCAGCTCATGCGCTACCTCCGGGCCACCCGCAGGGCTGAACTCTCCTTTCCAGAGAGCACCATAGCTGCTGGCGACACTGGGGGACCTCCCTGGGCGGCGCCAACCCTTCGTCCATAGCGACGCGTCGGCCGTTTAGGGATTAGCGGAATGGGCGTTCGCGCCTTCCCGCTGTGTCTCCCCGGGACAGCCCTGCAGCTAAGTCAAGTAAGTCAAGACCGGCCTGGTCGAGACAACGTGGTGCCGGATGCGCTGAGCCGGGTGGCCGGCACTCGCCTGCAGCCCCCGGTGGGACGGCGGCAACCTGCACAAGCAGCAGTGGCAGGACATAAAAGAGCCACTGCCGCGCACGACTGACGGCATCGCCTACATCCTGAGCATGTGCGACACCTTTTCCAAGTGAATGGAGACGGCCGCTCTGTCGGCGATCGACGCAGTCACGGTGGCGGACGCGCTGCTCAGGTCGGTAGTCCTACGGCACGGCGCCCGGTAGGTGCTGCTCTCGGCGACCAAAGGCGGCAGTTCGAGAGCGACGCGTTCGGACAGCTCTGCGAGCAGCTGGGCGTTGAGAAGACTCGCACGTCGCCGTTTTATCCGAGCGGCAAAGGCGTCGTTGAGCGCGGCAACAGAACGCTGGGCGACATGCTGGCGACGGTCGTATTGGAGAACCAGCAGGACTGGCATCGGAAGCTGCCGTACGTCACCTGGGCCTACAGCACCTCCGTGCACAGTATCACCGGTCTCAGCCCATACCAGGTCCTGCACGGCTGGCCGCCAGGGCTGGTCCTCGACAGCTGGCCCTGATGAACAGTGATCAGCAGGCGAAAGGTTGCGGTACTCACGATTTCTTGCCAGCCATTTCTTGCGCAACTCGGTGGTCAAGCGCGGCCAAACGAGATGCCTCAGCGCCAATTGGAAAGGGGCCGTAGTACCGGGTCCTGCGGCGCCTCGGTGAGGTCAACTATTGCATCCAGGATGAAGCGGGACGCAGGCGCAAGTTGGTGGTACATCACGACCGTCTGCGACTCTTCGAAATTCCAAAGGCTGCGGTTGCCAACGCAGCCGACATCGTGGACCTCCCAACCTCGGTCCTCGGGAAGCACGCGATCTCGAGGGCGATGCCGGAAACCTCTGGCCTGAACAATAGGCAGACGAGGAGCCCGAGGAGCAACCGGTGGCACCGGCTGAGGCACTTCGTCGGTCAACAAGAGAGCGGCGGCTGCCGGATTTCTACATGGCGGGTTTTGCGTGACTGAACTGTCTAGGGGGGAAGTAGTGTAATGTATTTGATTGCATGCGTGCTCTGGCGGTGGTGGCACCAGAGATCATGCATGTCTATGGGTTGTGACAACCACAGTTATTTACAATAAAGGCAGGGCGTATGCAGGCGCAAGTATTTTCCAAGGACGACTTAAGTAGAAGGACGGGAAACCTCGTTTCTTAGAAAATTTTCGAAGGCAGGTTTTCCCGAAAAAATACACTGCAGAGATAAGATGTTTTCATTTTTTCAGCACAAAAATTGTTATTACTTTTGATAGGAGGCAGATCCACTGTTCATCTTTTGATATGTTTTGCCTTGCTTATTGCTCTATCGATATTCATAGAGCTTTTCGTTCAGAAAATTAGGATTCTACGTTAATTTTTTATTCTACGTACATTTCCCGTACCTAAAAATCATAAAAACGCATGACGCAGCTCGAATCTTTGATTTTATGAATCTAATTTGTCATCTCTGTTACAAATATTTGTTACACAGTCAGCTGAGAATGATAAAATAGACTCATAAAACCAAAGAGCCGAGCTATGCCATTTCAATGGTTTTTAAGTACATGACACGTGCAAATGTACGTAGAATAAAAAATTAACACAGAATCCTAATTTTCTGAACGAAAAGCTCTATGAATATCGATAGAGCAATAAGAAGGGCACAACATATCAAAAGATGAACACTGGATCTGCCTCCTATCAAAAGCAATAGCAATTTTTGTGCTGAAAAAATGAAAACTTCCGATCTCCGTAGCTATTGTATTTTTTCGGGAAAACCGGCCTTCTACGAGCGTAAAATTTTCTAAGAAACGAGGTTTCCCACCAACCCACGGTCTTATAGCTAGCTGGAACACTGTCTGTGAACTGACTAACTTAGTTGTTTTTTGGAATTTCAAGCATTGACTTTGAAGGAAACATTTTATTATTTCGTAAAATAGCTAGCTAATCAAATTAAGGTTGCTTTGAAAATTTATTTGAAATTATCTTAATCAATTACAAATAAAATTTTAACAGTAAAAATTGTAGCTAAAAAGTTTTTCGAAAGAAAATTCGATTTTAATTTCTTCTTTTCTCTAAAATTGGAAATGGAATGTCTAACCAAACAAGAAAACTTTATATTCTTTTTCTAGAAGCAGCACTATAAGTAATGGAGCAGCAAGAAGCTCTCGACATGTGCTCCAGTCCCGATCTTAATTTCATTTTCAATACTCGTAATACAAAACAGATCTGAACTTGAAATGAGAGCAGCTTCGGTTCTGATAGTTGTCAGTCTGATTGGCTTTGCTGATCATTGTGCAGGTAAGGCTGTGCTTTTCTGCTTGAGTTCTCACTACTTACATGTAGTATAGTATAGTACTTTTATGTATCAGAACTCACATGGATAAAGTAGCATGGCCGATTGCGATACAAATTTAATTAATGTAGAAAAATTCTTGTATGGTCACATAGTCAAACATGTTTGTTTCTTATAAATAAATTATGTTTAAAGCAGAAAGCACCAGCCCTCTGAAAGTATCTCATTTAGTCATGGCATTTCAGCAACTCTCCACTGAGCCATGACATCTCAGCAATGATCCCCACTGAGCCATGACATCTCAGCAACTCCCCACTGAGCCATGACATCTCAGCAACTCCCCCCTGAGCCATGACATCTCAGCAATGATCCCCACTGAGCCATGACATCTCAGCAACTCCCCCCTGAGCCATGACATCTCAGCAATGATCCCCACTGAGCCATGACATCTCAGCAATGATCCCCACTGAGCCATGACATCTCAGCAATGATCCCCACTGAGCCATCACATCTCAGCAATGATCCCCACTGAGCCATGACATCTCAGCAACTCCCCACTGAGCCATGACATCTCAGCAACTCCCCCCTGAGCCATGACATCTCAGCAATGATCCCCACTGAGCCATGACATCTCAGCAACTCCCCACTGAGCCATGACATCTCAGCAATGATCCCCACTGAGCCATGACATCTCAGCAATGATCCCCACTGAGTCATGGTTTGACTTAACTGACTTAGCTGCAGGGTGGTCCGCAGACACAGCGGGGAGGCAAGGGTCGCCCATCCCGCTAGCCCCTGAAGGCCCGCAGACAGGCAGAGGCGGTGTGGGACGGTCAGGGTGGTCCCCCGGTCCGTCCTGCAGCGTGATCTTCCGTGGGGAAGAAACTGGCTCGTCTTGTCGCCCGAAGGAACTGGATGAGCCGTGGGATGCTGTCGGGCTGGCAGACCTCGTCAATAGACGGATTTGGCCCGAGGTAGCGTAGCGGGTCTCTGGTAAAGAAAGGGCAGTGACAAACAAAGTGCTGAGTATTTTAATTGTTGTACTCGCGAAAAAGGGCAAAGTTCACTCTCGAGGTCGCCTCGGAGGAAGAAGTGCCTTGGCGAGGTCCAACACGAAAAATCACGTGACTTTACGATCTCAGGAACCATGTCACAAGATAAGGTTAGAGATCGCCGCCGTGGTAGACTCTCCGGAGTATTCTTATCTTAGAAAATAAGAGCTATATTAAATTTCTTTGATTTGATACATCGTACATCCCACACGCTCTGTGAGGGCTAAATTTAGGATTGGTCAGACTTGTGCGTAATATGAGAAGTGAAATTGAAAATATGATGAGCAATTGTCAGTTTTCTTACTTTATACTTGTCGAATGGCTACTTTGATCAAATATTCTTCTACATATACGAGCTATGTACTGTGTTGTGATCTTCGCGAAAGTTCGATGCATTATGAATTATATTTATTTCTAGAAATTTCCCCTCTAGAGTACAAAATAAAATCTTGAAAGGTCTCTTACAGTAACAAATTTCAATACTCGCATTTATAAATATTCAGTGTATAATTTATTACAGTAAGGCAGTACTGCAATCAATTCAAATCTAATTGGAATCAATAATTGTTATTAGTTTTTTTATAATGTTCAGAATGTTCTAGAAGTTTCCGGCAATGCTCCTGATGGCTATAAATAAACGGTGCCAACCGCGGATAATCTTTACTTCTCCTTCTTACTCCGCTGTCTTTTAACCAAATAAAATTAGAACCACCGCCTAGCTCCTATCCCTTTAGTTAATTTACATTAAATCCTTACAACTGGTCCGGCGAGGCGCCGTCAGCATCTTGAATCGAGAGGCACAGAACCGCGGCACGAGATATCCGGCAGCTTTGGATGCCCGCCCATCTGTCCCTGTGGAGGGAGTCAGCCCAGTCATCGATCTGACGATTGATGACCGCTCGAAGGGATAGGGACCAGGGGAACAGTGCCAGAGAAAGAGCCAGAGCCGCCCCTCTTGGCGAGGGTGTCTGCCAGCTGGTTTCCCGGAAACCCTGCGTGCCCTGGGATCCACTTCAGCCTGACAGTACTGCTACTAGCCAGGAGGTTGAGCTGCCGGACGCAGTCGGCGGCTGTCCGGGAGTTTGTGGTGGTGTCGCAAAGGGCCTGTAAGGCCGGTTGGCTATTAGAGTGGATGACAATACCCTTGGCATTCAGCTCTGCAATGACGCGACAGTTGATGATGCAGACCATGGCCGTCTTTGTCGGATTTATCGTTGTAGCAGTGGAGCTCCTTTGCCTCGGTCCATGCCTGTGGGACGTGCACCAAGCGTGATGCACTCCTGAAAAAGGCTGCAAAGTTTACGCAGGAAGCCTGGGCATTTGACCGCCTAGCTCTTAGGAGCGCAGGTAAAATGCCGTCGGGTCCAGGGGCTTTCAACGGTTTGAAGGAGATAGCCGCTCTCACGATGCGGTCCTCCGTGATGATAGAGGCAGCCAGCGCGTGGCCTCCCTCCGAGTGATCCGGAGTGGTCGGGTTAGCTGGCTCGTAGGGGAAAAACACAGTGAGCATTAATATCAACGTTTCCCTGGGTTGTCCGTGGACGTACCGTCGGTGCGTTTGACCGAGGAAAGCTTAGACATTTTGTCCAGCGTAAGCGCTTTCACAATTCTGGAGGTGGGGCGTGAGCCCTCTAGCTCCTCGCAGTATTGACGCCATTTCTGAGCTTTTGCATTCCCAACCTGCCTTTTAAACTCGTGGATTGCTTCATGAGCGGCGGTTTGGTCCACTGGGCTCTTAGTTTAGTTGCTCTGCGGCGGTGGAGTCTCTTAGCTCTGCGAAGGAGGTTGCCGAGCTCGGGATTCCACCACGGCGCGGATTTTTTCCCTTTATAGGCTTTTATAGGGTAGGATAGCGTTTCTGAGCCATGACATCTCAAAAATTCCCTAGTGAGACATGGCATCTCAGCAACTCCCCATTGAGCCCATTGACATTTAAGAAACCCCCTTGAGCTTTGGCAACGCAACGATACCACACCCCATTGAGCCATTACATGCACTGTGTAGTGCTCTGCGCAATCGTCACTGCACAACGTCACCAACACGTTGAGAAGTTTGATACAGTCGAGGACTGTAGCAGAGTTGGTGCTGCAGCCACTGATGGCGTGCAAGGCAGCTTGGCTGTCCGAATGGAAAATGATGTTCTTGCCAATAACGCCAGTGGCGAGAAGCTCTGCAGTGCAGGAGCTGATTGCCAGAACTTCATTTTGGAAAACACTGGAGTTGACCCCAGTGTATTGAGCGTGGGTAGCGATGACCCTCCCGTTCAGAAAGATTCCAACACCAAAGCCGGTGTTGGCTGACTGCTTAGAACCGTCGGTGTAGCAATGAAGCTCACCAAGGTTCCATTGGTCATTGATGTTATCGCGCGAGTCGATAGCTACGGAGTAGCGCTGTCTCAGGTTGAGCGTTGAGGCAATGCCATCGGTGAAGACGCGATTGGCCTGACACTCGTTGAGAAAGTTGAGGCACAGGTCGCTATGCGGGACAAGGTTCCGCTTAGCAGGTGCTCTCATGTAAATGAATTTGACGCCGGCATCAATTAGACGCCGCGTCGTTCTAGCCGCCTCACCCCTGACGAAGAGGTCAAGAGGCGGTAGATTAAGGAAGGCCCCCATGCCAGCAAAGGGCGTGGACCTGGTGGCGTTGCAGATGAGCCTACACGCTCTGCCTTGGATCGTGTTGAGCAGGTCTGCATGGCTTTTGATCTGGGTAGCGCTAACCCAGACAACAGAGGCGTACGTAATGGCAGGTCTAACTACGGAAGTATAGATCCACCAAAGCCGCTTTGGGATAGACCCCAAGAAGTGCCAAGTGCTCGTCGGAGCTGGGCCAGGATGGCTGAGGCACGCTTGGCTTTTGCTTTCACGTGGAAGGACAAGTTAAGCCGGTGGTCAAGTATGACCCCGAGACATCTGGTCTGGTGCGCGAAGGCAATATCTCTGCCGTAGAGCTGCAGAGGACGTATGTTCCAGCGTAGTCTGCTGGTAAACATAATGACAACGGTTTTGGGCTCAGAGAGTTCCAGACCATTGTCATTGGCCCAGGATTCTGCTTTGCAGATAAAGCTCTGCATCAGATCCCTGAGCGTGCTGGGAGACGGTCCTGCCACAATGGCCGTGACGTCATCAGCATACCCGACTTTGAAGACGGGGTCGGGTCGGGAGTCACTCAGAAGAGCGTCCATGACCAGGTTCCAGAGCGTCGGGGTGAGGACTCCGCCTTGGGGTCCACCCTTACAGACTCTGGTGGAGGCAGTTTGCCCAAGAAGTTGGGCAGTGACCGTACGGTTGGAGATCATGTACATGATCCACCGTATGAGGGTAGCATGAGCTTTGCGATTTTGAAGGGCCCTCTGAAACGCTTCAAAGATAACGTTGTCGAAGGCGCCAACAATGTCAAGAAAGAGAGCCAGAGCGTAACCGTCACCCAGTACCGCCCTTTCAATCTTCTCGACAATCGCATGCAGGGCGCTGTCAGTCGACCTCCCGGTACGGAAGGCGTGCTGATTATTGCTGAGGGGCATCGTTGTCAGCTCGCAGGAGAGCAGCCGCCAGAGAATAAGCCTCTCAGTGAGCTTAAGCATTGCTGACGTTAAGCTAATTGGCCGGAAGGCCTTGACGCTTTGGTAGTCACCCTTCCCAGGTTTGGGAATAAAGACTACCCGAGCTTCAGTCCAGTATTTGGGAACGTATCCCAGCTGGATAGAGGCCCGCATAAGATTGCGGGTGAGTCTCAGGAACGAGGGTATCTTGGCTGCTTCACGAAGGAGAACAGGGTAGATACCATCAGGTCCATGAGATTTGAAGGGTTTGAAGGTTCTGACCGCACGAGCGATTAGGTCTTCAGTGACAATGCCCGCCGCTAGGGTGGCTCCATCCATCGAATGGTTGGGCTCCGGTCTAGCAGTAGGTACCCTCGGGAAGAATGTGCTGAGCATATGCTGAAGCACTTCTTCAGGGTCTTTAGTAAGAGAGCCATCATCTTTTTTGATCATGGCTAATTTGGACATTTTGTCCATTGTAAGGGCCTTGACAAGCCTAGAAGTAGGTCTGTCTTGATCCAATTCATTGCAGAATTGGCGCCCAGTGAATCCCCAGGGCATGCTGTCTGTGAATCCCCCGGGAATGCTGTCAGTGAATCCTCAGGGAATGCTGTCAGTGAATCCTCAGGGAATGTTGTCAGTGAATCCCCAGGGAATGCTGTCAGTGAATCCTCAGAGAATGCTGTCAGTGAATCCTCAGGGAATGCTGTCAGTGAATCCTCAGGGAATGCTGTCAGTGAATCCTCAGGGAATGCTGTCAGTGAATCCTCAGGGAATGCTGTCAGTGAATCCCCAGGGAATGCTGTCAGTGAATCCCCAGGGAATGCTGTCAGTGAATCCTCAGGGAATGCTGTCAGTGAATCCTCAGGGAATGCTGTCATTTTCATGAAACATTTTCAATAAAGTGACTAAGTTAAGTTTTTAAAGAATTTCAAGAATTGACTTTAAAAAAGAAAACATTTTTATTTTTAAAATATACAGTTAATCAATAGGTTGTGTTTTGAAAGTCGATTCAACATTTTTTTAAAATTGTGGCTAAAAAGTTTTCTTCGCATTCCGACTCGAAATGGAATGTTTTACCGACCAGAAAACTCTGCATTCCTATTATTAAAGCAGTGCTATAAACAACAGAACAGCTAAAAACTGTCAGGAAGTGATCGAATGCAGATATTTTTCGTTTTTAATATTACAAAATAGAGCTCGACTCGAAATGAGAGCAGCTTTGGCTCTGATAATTGTCAGTCTGATTGGCTATGCTGATCATTGCGCAGGTAAGGCTGTGCTTTTCTGCTTGTGTTCTATACTACTTACATGCAGTACAGTATAGTACTTTTATATATCAGAACTCACATGTGGATAAGCAGCGTGCATGATTGCGCCATATCATGATACAAGATGCTTTATTTATAAAGGCATTTCATTTATGAGTATTATTGAACTACTGCGAAGAAATGAATTTGAATCTGCAAATAGAAAAGTTATTATATACATGTATAATTTGTTTGTTTGTTTGTTATAAAAACATGATCTTTCGACTAAAGCAGAAAGCATCGGCCCTCTGTAAGCCATCTATCTAAACCATCTATCTATGAGCCTTAGCATCTCTGCAATTCCTCTTGAGCCATGGCATCTCAGCAACTCCCCCAGTAAGCCATGGCATCTCAGCAACTCCCCCAGTGAGCCATGGCATCTCAGCACCTCCCTCAGTAAGCCATGGCATCTCAGCACCTCCCCCAGTAAGCCATGGCATCTCAGCAACTCCCCCAGTAAGCCATGGCATCTCAGCACCTCCCTCAGTAAGCCATGGCATCTCAGCACCTCCCTCAGTAAGCCATGGCATCTCAGCACCTCCCTCAGTAAGCCATGGCATCTCAGCAACTCCCCATTGAGCCAAATGGCATCTCAGCAACTCCCCCAGAAAGCCATGGCATCTCAGCAACTCCAAATTGAGCCAATTGGCATCTCAGCAACTCCCCATTGAGCATTAACAACGCAGCGATACCGCACCCCAGTGAACCATTACATGCACTGTGCAGTTCTCTGCGCAATCGTCACTGCACAACGTCACCATCTCGATAATGCATTACATTGCAGCTTTAAAGCGACTCGGCTGCTTCATGGACCAGTCAAGTCTGCGGGACCTACCGTATGCGCGCTACTTTGGCAACGACAACACGCCAGGCTCCTGTGTGGCCCGTTGCAAGTCTAAAGGCTACCCGTTTGCAGCTGTTGTCAATGGCGATGATTGCAGTTGTGGCCATTCGTTTGGGCGCTACGGCAGGGCACAGGATGTTGAGTGCGAGGCATACCGGTGTACCGGTGATTCCAAACAGTTTTGCGGTGGATATTGGAGGAACGACGTGTATTTGACGGGATTAAGTGGTAAAGTCGCATATAACTCTGCCTATAGGCTTGAAGCACAAGTGTGAATGCATAGTGTGCTATTGCTAATGAATAAATTTCGCTTAATTTTCCAATACTTGCAGTGCTTAGACAGCTGGGCTGCTACAAAGACACCGGAGACAATCGGGATCTGCCAGTTTTAGGAGAGCGAAAGAACAACTCGCCAGAAAATTGTGTAAAAGAGTGCTAAGACAGAGGATACCTGTATGCTGGTGTGCAAGCAAAGTACTGGTGTCTTTGTGGCAATAGATATGGAACTCACGGCAAAGTGGATAGCTCCGAGTGTAATCAAATGTGCACTGGAGACAGCAGGAAGACCTGCGGCTCTGATTGGCGAAACGAGATATTCGCCACGGGGCTGGACAGTAAGGCTTTTTATTTATTTGTTGACAGCACGCAATAAATTAACATGACATTAATGTGTAATGACGGCAAATACCTGACATTTTACAGCCCCGGGATACGTGGGCTGTTTCATGGACAGGGGCAGCCCTCACCGGGATCTTCTACATTTAAAAAAAAGTTATGGCATCACGCCAAGAAAATGTGCATTGTACTGCAAATCCAAGAACTACCGGTATGCCGGTGTGCAAGCAGGGAATGAGTGCCACTGCGGCAATTCATTTGGTCAACACGGCAAAGTGCCTGACGTTGAATGCAACTATCGTTGCATCGGGGACAATCGGCAGAATTGCGGGTCCGGCTGGAGGAACCAAATTTACTCAACTGATGAGTACTGTAAGTATAATTTTGCTATCTGATAATATCGTTTCTACCCGCCTTTGCAAAGCTTTCATAAATTGTCCCAAACTAGCGCAACATACACAACGAAAGAGCAACGTCAGACATGTACACTCTGTATCCTGGATTAAAACTCATTTTTATCGAGTGATGATGCAGCGGAAAATAAAACTTTACCATTTCAGAAACCTGAAGAAAACGGACTGAATTAACTGAAACCGTGATAAACTGATATATACGATGCTTTATGACGACATTTGAATCAGCCTGCTGGCCTAAATAGATCAATCAAATAAATCCGCATCAAAAAACGCATTGTTCGAATTCTTTTTTGGTTACCTTGGCAACTAACTGAATGCGTTTACTTTTGAACTAGGAGCAACAGAACTTGACAGATCACCATTTTCACTATTGACAATCTTCATTTCAATAGTGACAATAAGCATTCAATTTTCACAATGAGCGATAATTAATCACTATAAATCGCTTTTTGTCTTTTTGTGGAAGAAGCTGAACGTTTTCACTAAAATTTTTTACATTGTACATTCATTATACATTTAGGATGCTTAATGTGTATGCAATGGAAATAGATTTTCCTACACAGACTGCGCTTTGTTGTACACAGATCCAGACCAAAGACAAACTCCAATAGTTATGTGAAGTCAGCAACTCGCGGGCGAGGGAGGCACGACACGGGTGAGGGAGACGAACCAGGGCGGAACAGGCCAAACACCAGACAAAAAGGGAAGAGGCGAGGGGGAAGCAGTCAGTAAAACAGAAAGTTAGACTTGGGCGGCAGCCGCCAAAGCTCCCACAACACGCCGAGAGCCACCCGAGAGCGCAGATAGCGCAGAACATCGAGCTGCTTCACGTCGTCAACCGAGAGGCCCGCCTCGAATGCATCGCAGGCGCCACCATGTCGCATCGAGTGACCGGAGAACTGACAGGATGGCACCCCTGCGGCGTCAAGGGAGCGGCGAAGCATTCGGTTGAAACCCGCAGCTGACATGGCACGCCGACCGCGGCTACAGTGGAAGCTGAACAGTGGCCAGTCGGGTGTCTTGGTCGGGCAGATGCCGTTGCTCGACAGGTGTTTAGCGAGTGCCTCCACCGGACGGAGCGGATGTCCTCTGGCCAGTCTTGGTAGCTGGACATACTGGTCCTGTTGCCCCAGCTGATTGGTTTTGGACACCCGGATGCGAAGCCGGGCTCCGTCGGTGTCCCGCAGATCACTTGCGCGGGCCAGTGAGCGCAGTGAGAACAGGTTGGCGTATCTGAGCAGGCCGAAGAAGCGCACAGCCATGGATTCCCTGTCTATGGCCATAAGACTACTGATTCAGTGTCAGGACTCTGTAGTAGAATTTAACAGCTAATATAAATCCTAAGAGAGTTTCGGCCATAGACTGTCACCTAATGAAAACGGTACCTAGGCCACAGCAGGGCAGCCCAGAAGCAGCGCTGCGCTGGGCTAAGTGGCTGACAGGCTTGGTAAATGCGCAATAGGACCTCTTGCCACTGTATTGCCGCTCGCTGGCGTCTGGCACCTCGCACTGCCAGTTGTACGATAGCGCAGGTGGTCAAGTCTGGCCGGTTCGCCAGTCGATGAGGCCAGCTGATGACGGCCAGGGCGTGCTGTACTGCCGAGTTTGCAGAAGTTTGCAGAAGCCCTCCCAGCGTGAGAAGGCGTGTCGGTATGCGTCGCGCGTTCTTGGAGCCCATGCGGCGCGGAGCAGAGAGCGGAGTGGCCCGGTGACGCGGTGAGGCGGCAGAGACTGGCAGCATGACAAGCAAATTCGGCGGCGGAGAAATTCTTCGTTGACCTGCTGACAGCCGGAGGACAGCCGGTTGATGAGGCCCGCGGCGGTGCTGCTGTCGGTGTACACGGATGACGCAGCATGCGCCCTCGAGACATGAGTCGGACTCGATGACAATTCGCCGGGAGAACTGCGGCCAGCTGGGCGCACTGAAGAGAGTGGCATCAGCTTGTCTCCACCAGCTCAAGGGTGCTGGGCCCCAAAAGAACCCCGTGGAGGCTTGTGCGCGTCGGAAGCTGTCGTCGAATCGAATCACGAGACGGTTTGATCCGTTAGTTGTCCCGATTTGGGAAGATACTCGAGGATCAGTGAATCTTTGCGCACAGATCCAGACCATCGACAAATCCGATGGTTATGTGAAGTCAGTGAATCTTTGCGCACAGATCCAGACCCTAGACAAATCCGATGGTTATGTGAAGTCAGTGAATCATTGCGCACAGATCCAGACCCTAGACAAATCCGATGGTTATGTGAAGTCAGTGAATCGTTGCGCACAGATCCAGGCCATAGACAAATCCGATGGTTATGTGAAGTCAGTGAATCATTGCGCACAGATCCAGGCCATAGACAAATCCGATGGTTATGTGAAGTCAGTGAATCATTGCGCACAGATCCAGACCCTAGACAAATCCGATGGTTATGTGAAGTCAGTGAATCGTTGCGCACAGATCCAGACCCTAGACAAATCCGATGGTTATGTGAAGTCAGTGAATCATAGCGCACAGATCCAGACCCTAGACAAATCCGATGGTTATGTGAAGTCAGTGAATCATTGCGCACAGATCCAGACCATAGACAAATCCGATGGTTATGTGAAGTCAGTGAATCATTGCGCACAGATCCAGACCCTAGACAAATCCGATGGTTATGTGAAGTCAGTGAGTCATTGCGCACAGATCCAGACCATAGACAAATCCGATGGTTATGTGAAGTCAGTGAATCATTGCGCACATATCCAGGCCATAGACAAATCCGATGGTTATGTGAAGTCAGTGAATCTTTGCGCACAGATCCAGACCCTAGACAAATCCGATGGTTATGTGAAGTCAGTGAATCATTGCGCACAGATCCAGACCCTAGACAAATCCGATGGTTATGTGAAGTCAGTGAATCATTGCGCACAGATCCAGACCCTAGACAAATCCGATGGTTATGTGAAGTCCGTGAATCATTGCGCACAGATCCAGACCATAGACAAATCCGATGGTTATGTGAAGTCAGTGAATAATTGCGCACAGATCATGCTCTTACTGATCTGTTTACTTTGCAAAATGAGTAGAGTTTACCGTGTATGTATGTCTCATAAAATAGCTTCTGTATTCTTCACTGCTACTGAACTGTAAGTAGTAAAGATGCCTGAGTGGCAAATCTAGTTACGAGAGTATTTTTGGCTTTCGGCTTTCGGGGCCAACAACTTGCTGCTGTATTGTGTGCTCACAGCTCACACTTAATTTTATTGATTAACAATCTAAGTAGTTTAGTAAAGGAGTTTTTTACGCTCGGGAAAGCGAGTTTATGCACAGACAGTTATTAATAATTCCCCGGAGAAGGAATTTGCTTCCGTCTTAGCTGTGATCCTCGTTTTTTACGGTGCCTGTCAGCTGACATTTCGTAATCTTGCTGTTGCGTCTCTCGGGTAAAGAAGTTATATACATGCGAAAGCAAGGGGGTCGAGTTGAAAAAATTGGTTTGAGTTCTGCCCCGCCCTCGAGGTCAACCAACCAATCAATCAATCAATTATCGACGAAATTAGCGATCTATCGGTGTCCTAAACGCGTGTGCAGGTGTGCGACGTGCACCCCGATTTTATAGATTAGCGTGTGCCGTCTTGTAAGTGTATTTGATCGCAGTGGAATGCTTGAGAGATCAATGCACATTTGCAGATTGCTGAGGGGAATTCAGTGCACATTTGCTGATTGATGAGGGGACTTCAGTGTACATTTGCTGATTGATGAGGGGACTTCAGTGTACATTTGCTGATTGCTGAGGGGACTTCAGTGTACATTTGCTGATTGATGAGGGGACTTCAGTGTACATTTGCTGATTGATGAGGGGACTTCAGTGTACATTTGCTGATTGCTGAGGGGACTTCAGTGTACATTTGCTGATTGATGAGGGGACTTCAGTGTACATTTGCTGATTGATGAGGGGACTTCAGTGTACATTTGCTGATTGATGAGGGGACTTCAGTGTACATTTGCTGATTGCTGAGGGGACTTCAGTGTACATTTGCTGATTGCTGAGGGGAATTAAGTGTACATTTGCTGATTGGTGAGGGGACTTCAGTGTACATTTGCTGATTGCAGAGGGGAATTCAATGTCTGTCAATTGCGCAAATTCTATTAGCAAACTATAAAAAATATGCATACAAACCAACTAATTAGTTATGCTAATTAGCTAATTAAATTATGCCAGTGCAGCAGCAGGGCAGGACACCCTCTCGGACACCTAATCACTGGGCGATAGAAACTGTTTCTCACATTGACAGTTTTATTGTGTCTGGATAATGATTGTGTTTATTGTGAAGAGGCTGCCTCACTAACTCAGAACAGCTCTATGTTAAACAATGTTCTTCGTACAGCGTTTCTCTAATTATGAGCATCAATAAGCCCTGCATTATGTGCACTTTCTGGATAATAAGCAGGGTTCCCATTGATAACTGGATAGTGATAGACAGAGTGCTCACCAATGACTAGAGAGTGATAGATAGAGTGCTCAATAATGAATAAGAGAGTGAGCGACAGAGTGCTCAATAATGAATAAGAGAGTGAGCGACAGAGTGCTCAATAATGAATAAGAGAGTGAGCGACAGAGTGCTCAATAATGAATAAGAGAGTGAGCGACAGAGTGCTCAATAATGAATAAGAGAGTGAGCGACAGAGTGCTCAATAATGAATAAGAGAGTGAGCGACAGAGTGCTCAATAATGAATAAGAGAGTGATAGACAGAGTGCTCAATAATGAATAAGAGAGTGATAGACAGAGTGCTCAATAATGCATAAGAGAGTGAGCGACAGAGTGCTCAATAATGAATAAGAGAGTGAGCGACAGAGTGCTCAATAATGAATAAGAGAGTGAGAGACAGAGTGCTCAACAATGAGTAAGCAGAGAATCCCATGACTCAGGCAGGATTAGCACAGCGGATATTCATTGGTCCCCCAAATACTGCAGTCAGCAGCCAGCCAATGGGTGGCACAAAAAACCGCCCCGCAGTAACAAAGCGACTTCATATTTGAGAAGTTGTCACTTGCCACACATGTTGTGAAAAGTGGCACTGAAGACAGCTATAACAAAATAAAAACATGAAAATCCCTGTTCCAAACTCCAATAACAACTTCTATCTTCTGCTCCTGCTTCTAGTGGCAGAAGATCTGCCTCAGCTGGTCAACTGTGAACAGCAGCAGCCCCTAGCAACGGTTCCAAGAAGCTGGTGCCAGGATGTGCCGCCGCTGATGAAGCAGGCCAACATCACCGAGGAGAGGTTCGTGGCTCAACTATTCAAAGGCTACCAGAAGCAGCACCGGCCGCCCAACTGTCTGGATGGCAACCAGAGAAGCTCCACTTCGCCAACCATTGTCAGCGTGAACATCTACGTGAACAGCATCAGCTCCATCAGTGTGGTCGATATGGACTACTCGGTTGACGTGTTCCTCCGACAGAGGTGGACAGACTCCAGGCTGAGGTTCCGCGGTCAGTCCGGCGTTCTGTCGCTTAACTACATGAAAGAGCGACTCTGGATTCCCGACCTGTTCTTCAGGAACTCCAAGGAGGGCAAACTGCACACGGTGACCACCCAAATCATCTGATCTGGGTCTACCCAGACAATGGAAGCGTGCTATTCAGCCAGAAGCTTTCGGTGAAACTCGACTGTCCCATGACATTGTGGAATTTCCCAATGGACAGTCAGGTCTGCCGGGTGGAGATGGGCAGCTATGGCTACTCGTTGGAGGAGCTGGACTTTGTCTGGATAGGCGATAGACAGGTTGAGCTCAACAGCAAGCTGCAGATTAACGAGTTCCAGTTCCCCAGCCTGAGGTATGGCGCTTGTCTCAAGGCCTACAACAGCACAGGCAGATTTGCCTGCGTCTATCTGGAATTCCATCTGGTTAGAAAGTTTGGATTTTACCTGATCTACACCTACCTGCCCTCTATTCTGGTTGTGCTGCTGTCCTGGATCTCATTCTGGATTGACTATCAAGCTGTGCCGGCCAGGATCACTTTGGGCCTGCTGTCAATCCTGGCGCTCATCACCCAGGCCGCTGCCACGCTGCAGAAACTGCCCAGGGTGTCCTACGTTAAAGGTTGGCGGATTGGGTGCTTGGATGAAAGAATAGAGGGAGAGTGGGGTGAGAAAGGGAGAGTGGGGTGAGAGAGGGAGAGTGGGTGAGAGAGGGAGAGTAAGGAGAGAGATGGAGAGTGGAGGAAAGAGTGAGAGTTGAGTGTGGGAGGGAGAGTGGGGTAAGAGAGGGAGAGTAGGGTGAGAGAGGGAGAGTGGGGTGAGAGAGGGAGAGTAGGGTGAGAGAGGGAGAGTAGGATAAGAGAGGGAGAGTAGGGAGAGAGAGGGAGAGTGGAGGAAAGAGGGAGAGTTGAGTGTGAGAGGGAGAGTGGGTGAGAGAGGGAGAGTAGGGTGAGAGAGGGAGAGTGGGGTGAGAGAGGGAGAGTAGGGTGAGAGAGGGAGAGTAGGATAAGAGAGGGAGAGTAGGGAGAGAGAGGGAGAGTGGAGGAAAGAGGGAGAGTTGAGTGTGAGAGGGAGAGTGGGTGAGAGAGGGAGAGTAGGGTGAGAGAGGGAGAGTGGGGTGAGAGAGGGAGAGTAGGGTGAGAGAGGGAGAGTAGGATAAGAGAGGGAGAGTAGGGAGAGAGAGGGAGAGTGGAGGAAAGAGGGAGAGTTGAGTGTGAGAGGGAGAGTGGGTGAGAGAGGGAGAGTAGGGTGAGAGAGGGAGAGTGGGGTGAGAGAGGGAGAGTAGGGTGAGAGAGGGAGAGTAGGATAAGAGAGGGAGAGTAGGGAGAGAGAGGGAGAGTGGAGGAAAGAGGGAGAGTTGAGTGTGAGAGAGAGAGTGGGTGAGAGAGGGAGAGTAGGGTGAGAGAGGGAGAGTAGGGTGTGAGAGGGAGAGTAGGGTGAGAGGGGGAGAGTAAAGTGAGGAAGCTGGAGTGTAGGAGATGTACAAAGGAAAAGAGTGACAGTAGGAGTTCACAGGCGGGACAGAGTGACAGAGGGGTGAAGTTCCGCCCAGTCCACACTGTCACGAGCAGAGGGCGTGGTGAGATACACGAACAGTAATATCATTTTTTCTACGATCAAACGATGCTTTAGATCAAAGGGTTATAAATTAGAAGAACTGTCGCGACAATTATGCTTCGACAAACGTTTTTACGATGACTTCCCACTAATTATTTGACCACACTCACAGAAAACAGAAGGCAGATGACTACCCGGACGCGACTCTAAAAGTGCTAAGTCTTAAGCGAAGTGAGCGAATCCAGTAAGCTACCAATAAACAACTCAATAAACAACATGGAAAGCCACTATAATAAACAATTTAATAAACCTTCAATAAACAACCCGTAAAGCAACCAACAAACAGTACAGCACCATAAACCATCACTAAACAACCCCTTAAAAGATCTTTTGCAGACAAAACCTTTCTTTATCTTGAAATTCAAAGTTGTTGAAATTTTGCTACAATATAGCTGCCGTAAAAGTTTAAACTTGACTGCAGACTACTTTCAGCAGCCTCTAACACAATCAGTCCGTCTGTACACATGCTATAACTGGGTCTCGAAAGGAAACACGCTCCCATGGATTCCTCTTAACTATGAGCAGCCACGGCATACGATCTATAGTCGGTAACTTCTGTCTGTCATACTCAAGATACTCAGACAGGATATTGCAGTCAAGAGGTTTGGGAGAATTTGGCGATATATTATCGTACAGTTGTCGTGTATTGATAGCATACTGATTATATGATTTTGAGCTGTATTCTATCGGAGTTAACGTTAGCAATGTAAGAAATAGTAGAAATTATGTTAGTAATGCACTTAGGCTAGCAAAAGTAGGTTACAGTAGGTTACAATAAAGAAAATTAGGTAATTAAAACTGAGACTTTGTTGAAAAATTAGTAGAAGATAGGTAAAGAGGAAAGGGTGAGAGGGAGAATGAAACGAGAGAGGGAGAGTGACATGAGAGAGGGAGAGTGACATGAGAGAGGAGAGTGACATGAGAGAGGGAGAGTGACATGCGAAAGGGAGAGTGACATGAGAGAGGAAGAGTGACATGAGAGAGGGAGAGTGACATGAGAGAGGGAGAGTGACATGAGAGAGGGAGAGTGACATGAGAGAGGGAGAGTGACATGAGAGAGGGAGAGTGACATGAGAAAGGGAGAGTGACATGAGAAAGGGAGAGTGACATGAGAGAGGGAGAGTGACATGAGAGAGGGAGAGTGACATGAGAAAGGGAGAGTGACATGAGAGAGGAGAGTGACATGAGAGAGGGAGAGTGACATGAGAAAGGGAGAGTGACATGAGAGAGGAGAGTGACATGAGAGAGGGAGAGTGACATGAGAGAGGGAGAGTGACATGAGAAAGGGAGAGTGACATGAGAGAGGGAGAGTGACATGAGAAAGGGAGAGTGACATGAGAGAGGGAGAGTGACATGAGAGAGGGAGAGTGACATGAGAGAGGGAGAGTGACATGAGAGAGGAGAGTGACATGAGAGAGGGAGAGTGACATGCTAAAGGGAGAGTGACATGAGAGAGGGAGAGTGACATGAGAAAGGGAGAGTGACATGAGAAAGGGAGAGTGACATGAGAAAGGGAGAGTGACATGAGAGAGGGAGAGTGACATGAGAGAGGGAGAGTGACATGAGAAAGGGAGAGTGACATGAGAGAGGAGAGTGACATGAGAGAGGGAGAGTGACATGAGAAAGGGAGAGTGACATGAGAGAGGGAGAGTGATATGAGAAAGGGAGAGTGACATGAGAGGGAGAGTGACATGAGAAAGGGAGAGTGACATGAGAAAGGGAGAGTGACATGAGAGAGGGAGAGTGACATGAGAAAGGGAGAGTGACATGAGAAATGGAGAGTGACATGAGAGAGGAGAGTGACATGAGAGAGGGAGAGTGACATGAGAGAGGGAGAGTGACATGAGAGAGGGAGAGTGACATGAGAAAGGGAGAGTGACATGAGAGAGGGAGAGTGACATGAGAAAGGGAGAGTGACATGAGAAAGGGAGAGTGACATGAGAGAGGAGAGTGACATGAGAGAGGGAGAGTGACATGAGAGAGGGAGAGTGACATGAGAGAGGGAGAGTGACATGAGAGAGGGAGAGTGACACGAGAGAGGGAGAGTGACATGAGAAAGGGAGAGTGACATGAAAGAGGAGAGTGACATGAGAGAGGGAGAGTGACATGAGAGAGGGAGAGTGACATGAGAAAGGGAGAGTGACATGAGAGAGGGAGAGTGACATGAGAAAGTGAGAGTGACATGAGAGAGGGAGAGTGACACGAGAGAGGGAGAGTGACATGAGAAAGGGAGAGTGACATGAGAAAGGGAAAGTGACATGAGAAAGGGAGAGTGACATGAGAAAGGGAAAGTGACATGAGAAAGGGAGAGTGACATGAGAAAGGGAGAGTGACAGCAGGTGAACAAAGCAAAGGAATAGAAAGTTGGGGAAAGCTCAAGATGCATGCAGAGCATCTTTAATCACTGTAGGCTCAAGGTAGATTAAAAATCTAAACAAAAATCGATTCTGCTGATAATTCCAAATTTAAGAAGATAAGCACACAAACGCAGGATTGGTTGATCCAGCTAGCTCACCAAAACCCCAGCTCCCAATAAGCAAACAAAGCCTACTTCAATCTGCTGAGGATGAGCCAAGTAGCCCTTGAGCAGTCCTATTCACATTAGTTTCTACTCAAATCTTTTTTTGAGAAAATCTACCACTTCAGGCAAGTAGTGCAAAGGGTTAATGCATTCAGCATCCTCTCGGGTCTACTCAGCAAGGCTGATCAAATTTACTTAGCGTCCATACCCGGGTAAATCTAAAGTTCATTAGGAGAGAAAGTTTATGAAAGTAACTAGTATTACACTCCTAATTAAAAAGCTTTTATCAGCGCAAAAAATCATGAAGGGATTTTGTAGCTAAAAAATATATCTAAATTTTGCTACCAGCGAGTGTAAGTCAATTAAAATATACTTGTGCCAAAAAGGGCAGCTATCACTAACTGACAGGGTAAGAGAATCGGAGTGGGGTGGGTGTCGGTTAGAGTGAGGGGCAGAGAATCGGAGTGGGGTGGGTGTCGGTTAGAGTGAGGGGCAGAGAATCGGAGTGGGGTGGGTGTTGATTAGAGTGAGGGGCAGAGAATCGGAGTGGGTTGGGTGTTGATTAGAGTGAGGGGCAGAGAATCGGAGTGGGGTAGGTGTCATTTCAAGCCCCTAACCCCAAAGCTCCCTCACTCTTTCCCAGCCATAGACGTATGGCTGTTCGCCTGCCTGGCATTCGTGGTGCTGTCCCTGCTGGAGTTCTCGCTGGTTAACGTGCTCGCCAGGCGCCAATCGAAGCACCGTGACGCCGAGTGGCGCTGCGAACTACGACGTGCCCTACGCCAGGAGCTCCTGGCGTTCACTGGCGGCGGCGGCGGCGGCGGTACGAACGAAGGCTTTGCCTCTGATCCGCCTGCCAATGGCGGCGGCAATTTCGAAAGTGAGGAAATTGCCATTGACAGCTGCGTTGGCGGTGGTGGAGGTGGCGACGTCGGCGACACTCCAGACAGCCCTCTGCTGGCCATGATGATGATGTCGATGCGGCATCGACGTTACCGCGGCTCCGACGATGACTCAAGCGGTGGAGGCGTCGGCGGCAACGTGCCCCGGGCGGCCGTGTCTACTGCGGCCACAGTGGGTTCGGCGGCTCCGGCGGCCGGTGCTTTCAGAGGTGGGCAGCAACACCAGGAGCAGCGGAGGCAGCGGCACAGGAGGCAGAAGCAGCAGACCGCTTCGCAGCAGCCAGCTTTCGGATTGAAACCGCAGCACGTGGATTGGTTTTCAATCTTCTTATTTCCGTTCAGCTTCCTGCTGTTCAATGCCATCTACTGGCTGTACTTTCTAGTGCTGAGCTCACACCAGAATGAGGGCGGCTTTCACGATCCACCAATCTAGGGTGTTAGAGGGACAGATAATGAGAGGGATGGAGTGGGTTGGGTGCCGCGCTTGTGGGCCAAAGAATCGGAGGAAGTGAGGTGGATGCCGCGTTTCTACAAAAGAATTGGAGGAAGTGGGGTGGGTGCAGCGTATAGGCCAAAGAATCGGAGGGAGTGGGGTGGGTGCCGCGTGTAGGCCAAAGAATCGGAGTGAGTGGGGTGGGTGCAGCGTATAGGCCAAAGAATCGGAGGGAGTGGGGTGGGTGCAGCGTATAGGCCAAAGAATCGGAGGGAGTGGGGTGGGTGCCGCGTGCAGGCCAAAGAATCGGAGGGAGTGGGGTGGGTGCCGCGTGCAGGCCAAAGAATCGGAGGGAGTGGGGTGGGTGCCGCGTGCGGGCCAAAGAATCGGAGGGAGTGGGGTGGGTGCCGCGTGCGGGCCAAAGAATCGGAGGGAGTGGGGTGGGTGCCGCGTGCGGGCCAAAGAATCGGAGGGAGTGGGGTGGGTGCCGCGTGCGGGCCAAAGAATCGGAGGGAGTGGGGTGGCTGCCGCGCGCGGGCTGAAGAGAGGGTGTGGGGATGGTGCTTTTTTTTCAGAGCAGAATATTTAATTCGATAAAGCGAATTAAAGCGGCTAATAATTTTTTTAGAGATATATTGGGGCCTACATTCAGGTCATAAACAAAAGAAAAATTTCTTTGTACATAATCATATATAGCTGTGCGGTAGTACGAGCGTATTTTTAATTTTTACCAAAACTTTCTGTATTATGAATAATTAACTAGACTATGCTAGCTATACGACCGAATGTACTATCGATAAACATGCTTAGCAGTGGCTTTTTAACGTTCGTACAAAGACAATTACTAAGCCATCCATACTAAAATTAATGCTTCTGCACACGGGTCTGTTACTATTTGTTGTATTTGTCAATTTTTACGGAAATAATTTTCAAACAGAATTTGAAGCAACTTATGCACAAACCCTGCAAACCGAAACTTAGTTTTATGTATTTTGGAAATAAAAAGCTACCGTAGCTGTTTTGGTGTTGTGGCATCAGCTATTTAAATTGTAAAATTAAGTAGCCTGTGTGTTTTTACTTAACAGCTTAATGAACTTGTTTGCACTTCAAAAATTCTCGCGACGATTTAACTTCCCCATTTTCGCCGTCTCATTATTTCTTTCTTATCCTTATTACCTTCCTCTCAACCTGCATCCCTGTCTCCCTCCACCCTCCCTGTCTCCCTCTCACCCTCTATGTCTCCCTCTCACCCTCTATGTCTCCCTCTCACCCTCCCTGTCTCCCTCTCACCCTCTATGTCTCCCTCTCACCCTCTATGTCTCCCTCTCACCCTCTATGTCTCCCTCCCACCCTCTATGTCTCCCTCTCACCCTCTATGTCTCCCTCCCACCCTCTATGTCTCCCTCTCACCCTCTATGTCTCCCTCCCACCCTCTATGTCTCCCTCTCACCCTCTATGTCTCCCTCTCACCCTCTATGTCTCCCTCTCACCCTCTATGTCTCCCTCCCACCCTCCCTGTCTCCCTTTTACTCAACCTGTCTCCCTCTCACTCTACTTGTCTCCCTCTCACCCTCCCTGCCTTCCTCTCACCCTACGTGTCTTTCTCTCGCCCTCCTGTCTCCCTCTGCCTCCTCCCTGTCTCCCTCTCTCTCACCCTCCCTGTCACCCTCATATCATATTGCTCGCCCCCTCTTTAACGTATCTGGAAAGGTTCTCACCCGCAAAAATTCTGATACAGAAAGTTAGGCTTCGCATAAGTCCACCCAGAGGAGTGTCCAGTTTTTCTTCTTTTTCAATCCATCAGTCTGACTCTCGGTCTCGCTTCAAAGACTTCTTTCCCAAGGACGTGATTAATATTTCTCCAAGTAGACCCTTTCCTCCAAAAGTTCTCAATAATAATTTTTCTTTCGTTTGAAGTCGTTTCTTTTTTAATAAGAGCAAAATATACTCGTTGATCAATCTTTGCTGACCTGATTGGCAGTGATGAGGGCTGCAGTGCTGTGTCTCCAAATTAGGGCTCTTGAGTTCCTTCCTCTACGATAGCTATAGTTAATTGATGTTTCTGATCTTTTCTATCTGGAATAATTGGTACATGGTGTCTTTGATTTTGAGAATATTGGTGTACCTATTTTTAGATTTATGTACAATCATAATTTGTGATTATTTTGCGGATGAGTTGAGCACTTGCTTGAAGCTGGCTTAACCCGACGAGTTTCAACAGCAGCCTCCTTACTTTAATGTGTTCTTACCTTAACTGTTATTGTTAATCTACTTAATGAGGTAAATAACCAGCCATCCAGTTGTAGCCTGTGCTGAGATCTGCCTGAGAATAAACTCATCACATTTCAATAGGTCGACCTTAATTCCTTTCTAAATAAATAAAGAAATAATATTTTCTTCTGGCTAATGGGCAGCGTTTTAACGCATCGGTATCCATTTTTATTTATTATATTTGACTGTAACAGAGGACCATTAAAAACGAGACTTTGTGACAAAAATAAAAGTGAGAGAGCTTTGTTATACAATAAGTACGAGCTATTACGTAATAACTGTACGGTTCACGCACCGTGCACAATTACGCCCGAACTCGCTCACAAGAGTCTTAAACTGTGAGCGATCAAGTTTGGCAAGAATCCTCGCGACAAAACGGTCTTTAGGTACCTGCCGATTGCAGCTGATCTACAAGCAGAATTAGCCTCATCGCTGATCCGACCGCCTTACAGCTTCCCGTTGTGCCAGCTCTTCGTGTGCAGCTGCACCACGTAAGCTTCGGGAAACGCAGCGATACACTTAGCCTCTTCTTCGTCCGTCATGCGACCGAGGTCCTTGCAGGCAGCCACCTTGTTGGTGTACCAGCTGAACGGATTAAAGTACTTGGCCTCGAAGATTTTCGCATCTGTTGGCTTCTCCTTCATGTAGTCCCTCAGCTCTTGCATTAGAATCTCAGGCCCGGTGGTAAAGTCCACTGTCCCCCCCCCTGCCAAAGTGTTGGTTCACCATCACTCTTGCGATCAGCCGCATCCAAAACGGATGGCCGGGTCGCGAGGCCATGAGTGAGTTCTCGACGTAAGTCCGCAGCAACGAATCTTCCTGGTTGAGGCCGTCCATGCCGCCGAACAGCATCGCGGTGGAGTTGAGCAGGTGCTCGAAGTTCTTCTGACAAACTGCGTCAAGGTCAGCATAGATGTCCTCCAAAGTGGAACATGTAGAAGTACCTGGCGACATCGGCTCTTTCCACCGGCTTTTTGAAGCTAAAGTACACCGGCAGGAACCATGGGTAATGGTCTCGCACCAGCGCCAGGTTGTCATCGTCGGTCCAGAAGCGAAATTCCCAGTTCGGAAAGCAGGTCTGCCAGCTGGCGCTCCAGCGCTGCGCTCGTCTGGTGGGCAGCTTGCGGCTCTTCCAGCTTTGGTGTATCATCGGCGTGACAAAGTTGCCGACGCGCTGCTCTGATGTTTGACCGATCTGTGCAGTGGCGTGCAATGGATTCTGCTGTTAGTGTTACCGAAAGCATATCCCCCGAAGAGAAAGTGCAAAATTAAAAAACTGTGATCACAATCAAGAAATCAAAAGGCGCAACATTTGTCCCCCCCATCCTCAAGAGCTCATTGGCTTGCCACACGCCGCCTACGATATGTACAACACCGCCATTCATTTGCATCTCTCTGAATCAACCTCTTCTCAGAATGAACGACTTCAAGGGACAGATCTTGTATTCCCATATGATGTTGCCAATTAGCAAGTTTACCAAGTTTGTCGTATTGTAAAGTTGTGCACTTTCATTTCGTTCAGAACAGTGTTGGAATGGTAAAAAAATGAATCCTGTTATCATGGCTTCGTTCTAGGCAAGCTAAGAGACAGGTAGCCGGAGATCCTAAAGAAAAACCTTTGTTTAAATTAATATTTCAGTCTATTTTCCAGTATTGAGAGCGCCAAGAGCAGTAAGTAAAACGCCGGTACTCGGATGGGATAGGGCTGGTGCCTATTGCTTCTTTCTGCTTGTCATATGCCTAGTTACCTGAAGCACCTGAGGTCTCACGAAGTCCTGAAGACTCCTGATGCATGCTTAAAAGCGATCGGACTATCAGCAGAGCGAGTGCAGCGACTGCCGCCTTGATTACAGTTAGGATCCGCATTTGCGAAAGCCGCGTGCAAGCTTCCGTGAGGACGGTCCGACTGGTGAATTCGCTTCTATTTATGTACTTTATTTTGCATATGCCATATGCTTTGCAAAGTGATGTGTATGGACTATTGCTTCATTTTATGTCTATGACAGAAACCTTCGTTAACTATGCAAAGTGATGAACACCAAGCTCACAAGAAGGCTCTTTACTTTTAGGGTCGATTACCTGCTTTAAATCTTCCATTTAACCTTACGAATTCAATCCATAGCTCGCACATCGGATCGACTGTAGAATATATTTTAAGTTCAGAGCAAAATAATGATAAATTTGTGTCACTTTATTTGACTGCAATGACATGCCACGATGCATGCGAAGTCTAGGAGTAAGCTGAAAAAGCAGGTCAACATATCAAAACATAACATGACATAGCAAAGCCTCTCGGAGAATGGTATAGGCGAGTAACTATTCTTGCTGATTGGTTTGTACGAGTTGAAGAAATGGTCCGATCCTGCACAGTAGATCATCAGCATCAAACGCCAAGCATTGACAAATCGGCCATTGACAAAATAGATAGATGAGAATAGAAGTAGATTGATAAGAATTGAAGTAGATGAATGAGAATAGAAGTAGATAGATGAGAATAGAAGTAGATTGATAAGAATTGAAGTAGATGAATGAGAATAGAAGTAGATAGATGAGAATAGAAGTAGATTGATAAGAATCGAAGTAGATGAATGAGAATAGAAGTAGATAGATGAGAATAGAAGTAGATTGATAAGAATTGAAGTAGATGAATGAGAATAGAAGTAGATAGATGAGAATAGAAGTAGATTGATAAGAATCGAAGTAGATGAATGAGAATAGAAGTAGATAGATGAGAATAGAAGTAGATTGATAAGAATTGAAGTAGATGAATGAGAATAGAAGTAGATAGATGAGAATAGAAGTAGATTGATAAGAATCGAAGTAGATGAATGAGAATAGAAGTAGATAGATGAGAATAGAAGTAGATAGATGAGAATAGAAGTAGATAGATGAGAATAGAAGTAGATAGATGAGAATAGAAGTAGATAGATGAGAATAGAAGTAGATAGATGAGAATAGAAGTAGATAGATGAGAATAGAAGTAGATAGATGAGAATAGAAGTAGATAGATGAGAATAGAAGTAGATAGATGAGAATAGAAGTAAATAGATGAGAATAGAAGTAGATAGATGAGAATAGAAGTAGATAGATGAGAATAGAAGTATACAGAAGAGGAATTAAAATAGATAGATTAGACTGAATAGACTGAAGTGTTCCATACCTGTATACTATTGCATAGGTAAATTTCCATATTAGTAAAAATCATGAGCAACAAATATGAATGCATCATATTTCATCAATTAATCAACTGGTCTCTATAGTATCAAATTTCTAAAGCCACATCGACGCTAGCTGTATTTTTTTAATAGCAATCAATCAATGCATCAGAGCATGCAGCCTCCCTAATGATTGGTAGATCAAGCATCTTCATAACTGGATTGTGCATTTTTTATTAAGAAGGCAAGTGCTTGACGTATATACGCATGCGGACAGTGAGAGAGATCAACCAGCTCACCTCTAGGATGCATATTCGTCAGATAACAAGACCTTGAACTTGTTTTTTTCGTCAAAAGGTCAATCAATGAATTAGTGAAGTTAAAGTGAAACTTCATCCCGCTGTTTTCCGTTTCAGTGACGTTCGGTTGCCTACGCAGTATATACAAGCGTAGCTAGCGCTTTGTGAGATTCTCAGGGGCAATTCTCAGGGGCAATTCTCAGGGCGATTCTCGGTGCGATTCTCGGTGCGATTCTCAGGGCGATTCTCAGGGCGATTCTCAGGGCGATTCTCAGTGCGATTCTCGGTGCGATTCTCAGGGCGATTCTCAGGGCGATTCTTAAGGGCAATTTTCAGGGGTGATTCTCAGTGCGATTCTCAGGGGCAATTCTCAGGGCAATTTTCAGGGGTGATTCTCAGTGCGATTCTCAGGGGCAATTCTCAGGGCAATTTTCAGGGGTGATTCTCAGTGCGATTCTCATGGCGATTCTCAGGGCGATTCTCATGGCGATTCTCAGGGTGATTTTCATGGCAATTCTCAGGGCGATTCTCATGGCGATTCTCAGGGCGATTTTCATGGCGATTCTCAGGGCGATTCTCAGGGCGATTCTCAGGGCGATTCTCAGAGCGATTCTCAGTGCGATTCTCAGTGCAATATTCAGTGCGATTCTCATGGCGATTCTCAGGGCGATTCTCATGGCGATTCTCAGGGCGATTTTCATGGCGATTCTCAGTGCAATTCTCAGTGCAATTCTCAGTGCGATTCTCATGGCGATTCTCAGGGCGATTCTCATGGCGATTCTCAGGGCGATTTTCATGGCGATTCTCAGTGCAATTCTCAGGGCGATTCTCAGAGCGATTTTCATGGCGATTCTCAGTGCAATTCTCAGGGCGATTCTCAGAGCGATTCTCAGGGCGATTCTCAGGGCGATTCTCAGGGCGATTGTCATGGAGATTCTCAGGGCGATTCTCAGTGCAATTCTCAGTGTGATTCTCAGGGCAATTCTCAGGGGCGATTCTCATGGCGATTCTCAGAGTGATCTTCTTGGTGCACAGCTATCTTGAAGACTAGTTAAGTGACAAAAAAATTGCCCAAAAACGGGTTGTGTTTTCAAAAACAATGCACCACTAGAAGTTTTTATATAAATTTTCAAAATGATTTTGCGAGATATTTTTATTTTATTGCATGTTTTTACTTTTACAATGATTTCTGTGCTGAAATTATAGCATCTGTGGTCTGGTAGTTAAGGGTTACTTGTATAATGTATAGCATACGTATAATTTTTGGTCAAACATATCAATACATAAATTAGTAAACTTCATTAAATGAAAAATGGTGAATAATTAGACTTTCAATAACATTTTGATAGAAAATCACCTTTACCTTTAAAAATAGTTATTAACTAAAAGCAACTTGTTCACTGGTGCCGTGAGTTGTACACAATTGTGCATTTCAGCAGCTGCTTGCTGTACTGTGCACTCGTTTTCGCCACTTTGTAGCTGCTGTCCCAGAGGCGACTGAAGTCCGCATGCACAGCCTCACTTGCCTGCTCCGACCAGAATCCAAGGCCATGCAGAGCTGATCCAGGCATTTGCGGCTGGTTGCGAAGAAATGGAGCAACATGCTCAAAGACAGCATGGACTTTAGGGCTGACAGGAATGCCAACATCCTTGTAGGCCGCAGCAAATGCCTTTATTGCTGCATCGTAGCCGTCTAGAAGCACCAGTCCAAAACAAGTCCTACAGACTTCACGAAAGGTGCGAAGGGCTTGTACAATAGGCATGGCTGCTATGGCACCGCAGTCTTGCAGCATTTGCTCAAGTGAGTCGACACTGTTTAGCAGCTTGCTGCAGTGGTTGCCAGTAAACTGCCCACCTTGATATGGTGCCTGCCAGATGTTTAAACGATTAGCAAAGTCCTGTGCTCGTATTGTACAGTTGGAGATTGACTGTAATCGAGAATCAAGCTCCTTGAACAGCCGATTGACAATACCTAGCATCAAGTGCAACTCCATTGGAGGCACAATGTTGATCACCAAAGTCTCGTCTGGAAAATCAAGCAGCGGCATTCTAACACAATTCTTGAACCTGGCAGCCGAGTGCCTTGTGCTACTTGTCTGTTGCACCAGCTCTTGGTAGCTGTTAGCATTCTGTCGTATGCTGCCAAATGACCGCAAGGGAACTTCATGATGTATGCTACAGAATTCTTTGCAGTTCAACTCGCACCATGGACAGGGGTGACTGCTGCTGGCACACTGGAGGCCAAGTAGTGCGTTAGCCATCTTCATGTCAACAGCAAGACTGAAGCGTACCTGTTGCAGTCTCAGAAGGTCCAGGACAGCCTTGATGTTGAAGTAGGACTCTCGAACATCTTCGACAATTGCAAGGATCAGCAGTTTTTTCACTCCACTATCACAGAGAAACGAGAACTGCATGCGGCAGCAGAATAGCTTGTCTTTGTTTTAGGTTGTTGCTCTGCTCCAATTCGCACAATAGTGAGACAGACCTTCAAGAAGTTGCCTCCTCCATCTATGCCAATTTTAACTTCAAAGTTTCCTTCTTCAATGCAGCGGTGGTACAGAAGGCTATCAATGAGTCCCTCCGGGTCCTTGCAGTATACAACGTGTCTCATCTCTGTTGCTGCATCCTTCCCAACCTCCAGCTGCATTGCCTTTACATCAAAGAAATCACCTAGCTCCTCATCCAGCTGACGTAACTTTGACATCAGTCCAGAGTCCACAGACTTGCGTCCTTTCCAGTTGCGCAGGAACTGAGCTGCCAGTTTAGTCTGCTGGCCACTTAAGCCAAGAGTATTCTGAAACCTGTTGAACTCTTTGGCAGTCACAGGCTTGTCAACAAATGTGGCACAAGAGTTTTTGCATTGCGCTGTAGTTGTCACTGTCAGCTGATAAGGTCCACGAGTTGCTAACTGTGTGGAGAGAAAGGCACCACTGGTGCACTTTGTCTTTATGAGGTCTGATGCATGGATTTCTGCACCTCTTTTGTCCATGGCAAACTGAAGTGAAAGGTTTTTTCTTCTTTGAGTCACATTGCAATTGTGAGATATACCTTTGCCAAGCACAGAGTAGCAGCGCATGCAGGTTGATACAGGTTGAGCTTCAGGCAGAGGATCTTCGATGCCAGATGAAGGTCTCCCACGAGGGTGTGCACTGACTTTCCGTGATCCAAGGCCTTTACCAATAGGTGTCCATCTTGCGGCAGTGCAGATGCCACACTCGCACATGGTCGTTGAGCGTGTTAGGACAGTCATTTTTATGCTTGAAAAGTCGAATGATCGAGGCAAAGCATCTTCTTCTCGCTTTCCTGCCTCAATGTCAGCCAGCAGAGTTCTGCATCGAGTGCACACTGCAGCTGGTAGTTGCTCATCATCAAGATTACAGCTTGGCATAAAAAACCGGCGAATCCTTGTGAGTACAGTTTCACCAATTGGCTTCATGCTGTTTCCTTTTTGCATGCAAATGAGACATACTTTGAGCCGATTTTCTGCATGTGATGCTCCGCATGATGGGTTTGGCATGGTTGCAGCTAAATACTATATCAGGTTGAGTTAATTTTCCAGTTTTGATTGCTTAAGATGACACTTTCATGCGGCATTGATATTATAGCTTGTTCATTCCACTACCAAATGAGGTTACAATTTTAGGCTCACACAGCTTGTACATAACTTTAAGCTTGTACTCAGCAGTGTGAGTTGATGTCTCAACTGATTTTAGTGTAAATGTACGCTTGTATATAGGCATCCAGCCTTTATAAAGTTATGCAATTTTAAAAACACAAAGGCTAGGAGCTGCTACACATCTCTTACATCACATTTTAAAAGTTGTTCTGCTAAAAAGATACACTGTGTTCTGAATTATTAGTGGGTCACAGATATTCTTAGCTTGGAACTCCTTGTAAAAGTCAAAACATGCAATAAAATAAAAATATCTCGCAAAATCATTTTGAAAATTTATATAAAAACTTCTAGTGGTGCATTGTTTTTGAAAACACAACCCGTTTTTTGGGCAATTTTTTTGTCACTTAACTGGTCTTCAAGATAGCTGTGGGTGATTTTCATGGAGATTCTCAGAGTGATCTTCTTGGTGATTCTCATGGTGATTCTCAGAGTGATTCTCAAGGCGATTCTCAGTGCGCTTCTCAGGGTGATTCTCAGTGCGATTCTCAGGGCGATTCTGATCAGGGGTGATTCTCAGTGCGATTCTGATCAGGGGTGATTCTCAGTGCGATTCTCAGGGCAATTCTCAGGGCGATTCTCATGGCGATTCTCAGGTCGATTTTCAGGTCGATTCTCAGTGCAATTCTCATGGCGATTCTCAGTGCGATTCTCAGGGCGATTCTCAGAGCGATTCTCAGGGCGATTCTCAGGGCGATTCTCAGGGCGATTCTCAGGGCGATTCTCAGGGCGATTCTCAGGGCGATTTTCAGGGCAATTCTCAGTGCGATTTTCGGTGTGATTCTCAGGGCGATTCTCAGGGCGATTCTCAGAGTGATTCTCGTGGTGAATCTCAGAGTAACTCTCTGGACGATTCTCAGAGTGATTTTCTTGGTGATTCTCATGTTGATTCTCAGACTGATTCTCAGAGTGATTCTCATGGAGATTCTCAGAGTGATCTTCTTGGTGATTCTCATGGTGATTCTCAGAGTGATTCTCAGAGTGATTCTCAAAGTGATTCTCAAAGTGATTCTCAGGGCGATTCTCTTGGTGATTCTCCCAGGGCAATACCCAGAGCGATTCTCAGGGCGATTTTCAGAGTGATTCTCAGAGTGATTTTCAGAGTGATTCTCAAGGCGATTCTCAGGGCGATTCTTAGTGTGTTTTTAGAGTGATTCTAAGGGCGATTCTCATCTAAAATGAGAGGAGAATTTAGTAACCTTTTCTGTCATTTACAGAAATCATTAATGCTTATTATTAATATTGAATAATTTCAAACAACTTCCTTATCTCAGAAATATTCCATAAAAAGTTTTGTTGCTAAGACGCAAACTTAATAAAGTGTTGGCTATGAACTCAATATGCCACCAAAATATTTTTTTAAATGAAATTATCTCGAAGAAGACTGAATTGACGGACAGACTAGCTGATGACTAAAACCTATTTTGGGTCACTTATCAAAGCTAGGCGGATTTCCTCAATTCAAAAAAGGGACCGACAGTCAATCAAACTTGGCCAGAATCAAAATTATGAAAATTATTTAAGCCGTCATCTCTTTGTGACAAAAATAACAATTCAAGTTTGTGAGTTGGTCTCTATTAGAAACAGAGTGCAGACTGCATTTTATTGAAGTAATAGTATTTTTTATTGATGAGTTAAAACTGAGTTAAAACTTTAGCTTATTTTATGCAAAATAAAAGATAACTAAAAACGCTCGTATTTTACTTTTATAGTAGGTAAGTAGAAAGTTGTCTATAAATGTACTATGTATAATAATTGAAGTAGTGCTGGCATTAGTAAAGACATTTATAATCGCATTCTTAGAAAAGTCAGGTTAGGTTAATAATTTGTTTCTTAGAAAGGTGGCTCTTTGAATCATTTTGAAATTGCGACTTTTAGAGCTGATTCTTAGAAATAGAATATTACAAGGCAAGTTTAAGTTATTAAGGAAGTCAGTTGATTTGAACTACAGGAAAGTGTTTCGATCAACTACAGTTTTGTAAAATTACTAAAAAATGAGATGATCACTTGTTGTTGATCAACGTGGCGTAATTCATTCGCACCTGCTCAACTAGTTCAGCCGATGGACCACTTGGAGACAGCGGCCACTTCAACCAGTTCTCCCACAGTTTCAGGATCTCATTTATCAACTGACGATCTTGAGTCCTCGGTGACTCGTCCAGCTCTCCCAGTACAAGCATGAGACTGAGCAGGTGGAGCAGCATCACGGACAGCGCCGAGTTGGACTGCAGACTCGACGAGTGATGACGCAACAGTAAAGCTACAGCGTTGCATTCAGCAAACTGCTGGCCAAGTACCACTCGAAGCTCGCAGCCGGCCTCAGCCCCGACGTCTCCATCGTCAAAGTGCTCAGGATTGACTTCGGAATGCTGCTTCTTCTCGATTGCCGAGTCAAGACTGTTCTCAGCCGTGGACAGGATTAAGCTGGCTAAGAATCGATGAAAAATTGTCAGATTCAACTCGCACCCGTTCAGAGCCGTTTGCACGTCTGGCGGCAGATGGTGCTGGTGCTGATGATGATGGTGATGACTGCTGTTGCTATGGTGATGGTGATGCGGCAGGTGCAAATGGAGATGATGATTCCGATGGTGATGGTGACTCAGGGCAGTTTCGTAGGATAAAGGAAGCTGCAGTATGTCCTGTCTGGGCTTCTGCGGTGGCTGCTGCGTCGATGTGGACTCTTGTCGGTCGGCACCGTTGCAAGTGCCTGGCGGCGTGAGGTGCTCAGCCAACAGTCGCAGCAGGTCGCCAGAACCGAGCAGACGAATTATCCGAGTTGGAAGCTGCTCGTCCAGTTTTGAGCCGAATTCGTCAGTTATAACCAGGGGCTTGGCAGTATCGAAGCCTTGAAAGTTGCCGTGCTTGTCGAATTGCGGGGATGGAAGCGAGAGCGCCAGTCTGTTGCCATGAGGACTGCTCGCAGGTGTGAAGAAGGATGGCAGCTTGTTATTCACGGTTTTGTACACGGATACTGTACCTTCTCTTCTATCACGATAGTGTAAAGTTTAAAATAACTTTAAAATAACATAAAAATCGGGGTTGTAGTCTAGTGGTTAGAGCGTCAGACTCACGACTTGAAGGTCGGGGTTCGATTCCCGATCCCACTGGAACAATTTGTACATACTGGAGCAAGACACTTAACTCTGCACTGCTGTAGTTTACTCAGCTGTAAAATATGGATGCTGAGGTAATTGAGGATGTGTGGCGACCCCCAGTCCTTGGACTGAACAGCCGTACGCAGCCTTCAGATGCGCCGCGCAATAGCTGCGGCTGAGCTGTCGGTTGCACATCTGGCCCAACTGGGACAGGTGTAATAAAGTTTTAAAAACACGAACACTACTAAAGCCTAATTCATATTGAGTGCTTGATATGAAAGAAACAAGAATTGAATAAAATGCTCACCTTTGCTCATCAACAATTCGTTTCTCCAACAGTTTCGGTGAGATCTTGGCCAGCCAATCCAACACGACTTGCCAGCCTTCGGTTGGGTTGGCAAATTTCGCCAGCCGGCAAGGCAGCTGTGAGCGTCGCTTATTGATGCCGCTGTCTGGACCCTGGGCCGGCGACAGCAGCTCCTTCATCAGCTGGTAGCCTTTGCGTAGATTCCACAGCAGGCCACTGCCGTGAGCGCTGGAATCATGTCCACCATGGCACTGATGATGGTGCTCCTGATGACTGCTGCCTCCGCTGTGTCGATGGTGTCTCTTCTCAGAGGATAACTCCTGCTTAGGGATGTTTGATTCTTTCTCATCTGTGTCAGATTGCTCTGGCATCAAATTGTGATTATTTGGATTTGTTGCCATCAATGAATTTTGTTGGGTTGAAATTAAATATTAATATTGATCTCGTGGGGATATGCCAAGCGTTAGCCGTTAAGTACATTGAAAGCATAGCACTTGACAACCATAGACATTGCTTCTGCAGGCAAAGATTTCTATTGTCAGTTAAAGTGCACAGCAATGCTACTTAATATGCGTACTCGTGGCCTAGACATTTAAGGGGAGCACTCCAACTGCCAGCCGGAAAACTGCCAGCCGACAATTGCCAGCCGACAACTGCCCGCCGACAACTGCCAGTCGACAACTGCCAGCCGATAATTCTGTAATGCCTATTGTAAATATTTCTGTATTGAAAGTTTATTTACTTTATTATTTAATTTGCGATTGCTATATGACGCAATCCTAGATAAGTCTATTAAACTACTTTACTTAAATAAAGCTTTCAAAGAAAGAGCAAAGGCTACCTAAAATACGAAATTCGAATGCTTTCTCCTTCACATATATACTTCTAATGGAAATCTGAAAAAAATAGGGAAGGGAAGGGCGACGTTTAAGGCTACCCCACAAGCCTTTTGCTAGCCAAACAGTTTCGTGCTTTTTACTTAGCTAATAAGTAGGCTACAGTAGATTCAATTAGCTAGAACTTGTTGGCTGGCAGTTGTCGCCTGGCAGATTTCTCGGCTGGCAGTTGTCGGCTGGCAGTTTTCCGGCTGGCAGTTTTCTCGGCTGGCAATTGTCGACTGGCAATTGTCGACTGGCAGTTGTCGGCTGGCAGTTTTCCGGCTGGCAGTTTTCTCGGCTGGCAATTGTCGGCTGGCAGTTGTCGGCTGGCAGTTGTCGGCTGGCAGTTTTCCGGCTGGCAGTTTTCTCGGCTGGCAATTGTCGACTGGCAGTTGTCGGCTGGCAGTTTTCCGGCTGGCAGTTTTCTCGGCTGGCAATTGTCGGCTGGCAGTTTTCCGGCTGGCAGTTGTCGGCTGGCAGTTTTCCGGCTGGCAGTTTTCTCGGCTGGCAATTGTCGGCTGGCAGTTGTCGACTGGCAGTTGTCGGCTGGCAGTTGTCGGCTGGCAATTGTCGGCTGGCAGTTTTCCGGCTGGCAGTTGTCGGCTGGCAGTTTTCCGGCTGGCAGTTGGGGTGGACCCCATTTAAGCACTCTAGTACTTATCTCTTGTTGGCTCTGTCAACCACATTCACAACGAGGGTCGAGGAGGTCTAACACCAGGTAGTTGTCTCTCGCTCCCGTCTAGCCATGACTGCATTGTTCTGCCTGGCTTCTCTGTCCCTTGGATACTTCTAAATAGTACATTGCTTGAACAGGAGAGAGGAATTGCAGCCTTTGACTGATGTTCTCCAACGCGTCATATACGTTCATGTACGTATCGCTTGGAGACTTGGAAGCCGACTTTGAGAGGTCAGAGCGCCTGCTCAGAGACCAGAGCGACAATGAGGAGCTGCAGCTGCGGCTTCTGGACCAGCTCGAGCCGAAGAAAAATACGCTTTTGAGAGGGAGAGAATGTTTGATCCGTTGATCCGTCAGGAATAAGGCTGAATTGCAAAGGTGGGTGCGGAGTGAGGTGGGTGAGGAGTGAGGTGGGTGAGGAGTGAGGTGGATGTGGATTGAGGTGGGTGTGGAGTGAGGTGGGTGAGGAGTGAGGTGGGTGTGGAGTGAGGTGGGTGTAGAGTGAGGTGGGTGTGCAATATTCAGTGGCTAGTTGTGTGCAACAACACTAGAGGATTCGTTGCTGACAGCTCAGGCCGTGTGGTTTCTGCGAGACTCGGCGAGAGGCGCCGGAAAGGCTGTTTCAGTTCTGCATCCTAGCATCGTTTAATTCAACAAAAATATTTTTGGTGCTGTCTGTGGACGGCTCACACAAGTTAGGATGCCAGTGCGCGACATCATGCAACTGGAACAAGAAAGTCTTTCTTGTAGATAATGCCACCGTCAGCTGCTGTTTATTGCTCAGTCTGACGCAGTCACAGTAGTGACGGACCTGAGCGGTCACGCGGTGCGTCGAGTCCGCCCACACAACGTGGGCTTCGGTGACATCTGTGGAATCGGTGGCAACGCAGCCTTCGTGTTTGTGTCCAGTGGAAACAAAATTGCTGCATTCAGCAAAGCGACTTGGCAGATGAAGACGGTAATCACGCTGTCTCAGCTTCCTGATGCTCGGCTGGGTAACCCGACGACTCACGACAACTGCATTCTGGTGACAGACAGGAAGTAATCAGGTGCACAGAGTGCGCATCGACACCCAGCAGCCTTCCCGGCTCAGCGTTCCGGCCTCCCAACAGTTTGATCAGCCAGCTAATGTCGCCATTGACTGCAGAGGCCGCCTGTTTGTGAGTGAAATTGTATGGTCACTCAGTGTGTGCAGAGGTTGCAGATGAGGGGTCGCTGCTGTGGACGCTCGCGTGGTCACGGGGTGATGACTAGTGGTCCAACTCCAGGCTTTTAAAACATAGATTAGATTTGTATGTCCTTGAACTGTTATTGGTTCATGGTAAACATTTTGTTTATTAATATGATGTAACCGCCCTTGTCGCCTGTCCGCTCCTATTGAGAGACGAACGCTTGGCTAGAGGGGGCGATGACCGTAGGCTGCCTATGACCGGGCAATGACCTGACGGACCTCCAGCACCAGACTGTCCCGCCCACATGATTAGTAGCTTTGGTAGCGCTTCGTGACCAGAGGGCCAAGGACCCACATGGACCCCACCTGTAGCCAAGGTGCAATAGTTGGTCACTCGGTCATGGTATGACCGAGTGGCTGCCACCACTCTATGTGACCTGGCGCACCTGGATCTTTCTACCAGACCTCTCGAGGCTAGAGCCCCGCCTGGAGTGGTTACCAGGGGATTTAGGCTAACAGGGGAGACGCATGCAGCCGAGTACAGGGACTCTGCTTGGGGCATGATCGGGAACTCTGGGCTCAATCCTGGAGGATTTCTCAGCAGGGGATCCTTTGTGGCTGTGAGCGAGGCTGGCTTGCGACTTTGATTACTAAGAGTAGTATGAGGCGAACATGTACTGTCTACAGTTTAGATTGCTCAGGGCGAAGGGACGCGTTAGCATGGGGTTGCAACCTTCCTACTGCCATTCTGTGCCAAGACTCGCTACTCCCTCTACTGCACGCACACGCGGCCCCGCAGCACGCACTCACAGGCGGGCTTTGCACGGGGGGAGGCCATTAGCTTACCCAAACTTCCCTATGCTTTGCCACCCCGGGAGAAAGGCTTAGCAAGCCATGAGTGAAATGATGGTGAAAGATTGAATAATGATGAAGTTAGTTAATAGTTAATAATTAGGCCCTTAGGCGAATAATCAGGCAATTAGGCGGCTTCACTATTGAGTAAAATACAGCAAAAGATACGGTATCACAATTGGCTCAGCTCTCTAATCAGACAATGGAAAATAGGCAAACCCCGGATAAGCAAAGGCAATTAGAGCACAAATTAGTAACAGGAACTTACCGGCAGCTGCACAGAGAGAGAGAGGCGGAGTGGCCGAGGGTGGCTGTAGGCTGCGGTCAGGCAGACAGTGGAGCGGCGATGCGCTGGAGCGACGAGGCGCTGATGTAGATCAGGCGATGCTGATGATGCTGGGCGGTATCAGACCGCTGGCCGATAGGCGAGCTCACTTGGGGAGCTAAGGATAACTTGGCGGTAACAGACCGCGGACCGGCAGGGATTCGTCTTATAGACGAATGGGTCAGAACTCAGTCTGACGGCAAGCCCAAAGAGGCGGAAAGTCTGAGGATTCTCATGCCGAAATCGCTTCCTTTTATAGACCTCACAGCCGCCTCCTCAAGGTCGTTACCATGGCTCCCTCTCTCTGATTGGCTGCCGGCAGAATGACGTCAGAATGAGTCATGATGAGAAGCATGAGACCGGCATAGCAACATGAGAAATCGGGAAATTGCGCAATCCGGAGGTGGGGTGGGGGATAATTGGCGCAGCGGGTGGTCGCGAAAGTGTTGCGCAAGCAAACATTGAGAACAATAGGGCTGGGGTCGAGAACAAAGGAATTGGAAAACGGGGATAATTGGGGAGAACTGAGAACAATGGAAAAGTAAACATTGGGGAAAAGGTGATAATTAGGTGCGAAAACGAGAACAAAAGAAAGAGAAAATCGGAGAAAATGTGATAATTGGTGGGGTCGAGAGAACAAAAGAAGCAAAAACGAGAACAATAGAAGCGGAGGTGGGGTGGGTGTCGCATGAGAAATTTGGGGAGGAGAACAATGGCGTGAGAAAAGATTGCGCAAGAGAGGGGGATGAGTCATCGATGAGTCACCGAGGGGAGAAGGGGTCACACGACTTGCGTCACCGTTTGGGAGTCTGAGAGGGGATGGGGAGACGGTGAGCACACAAAATACTGTAAGTAGACACAGGGAAAGAGGGGACAGCGCAGGAAAAGAGTGCAGAGGGAGACAAAAAGAGGGGAGATAGGGAAAGTACAGGAAGAATAGGGCGGAAAACAGAAGAGATAAGGTAGAGGGGAGGTACAGAAAGGGGTAGGGGGCTCCGGAAAGGCAGGTGTGGCGGCAGGGGAGACGGGACCAAGGCAGCAGGAGGGGTGCAGCAGAGCGGGAGTCTCCAGGCCCGGTCGGAGACCTGGCCGAGTCTCGACAGCTCTGTGCAGAGGGTGCACGGGATAGGAGGCACTTTCGAAAAAGTTCCCATGCCCTATCCCGCGACCAGAGCGTGGTTACATCAAATACTATTTTGGAGTGAATTTTATTATCGAGCAAAGGTATAAAGATTTGTATTGCCGAAATGATTTTCAAAATGTGACCAGTCTGAATGACGGCAGCAGCATCAAAGTTGGGTGACCTTGAGCTTCCCTATATGTACTTTCTGGCTCACAGAAAAAGTCACCACATCTTATTAGAACTTTGAGAACGAGTAGATTTGAAGCTCAATTTTTCAGTAATGAACTTTCAATTGAATCAGACTTTGAAATCTAGAGAGTAAAGGCAAATAAATAAGCGAAAACTACTTTAATGCAAAGTTAGGCAATTTTTATTGAAACGATTTATTTATAAGGTTACTACTTAAATCGAAACAGAGTTTTTATTCAAAAATAAATCAACGCTAGTTATTAGACTTCAAGATGATATTGACTGTCGCCATGGCAACTGCATGGTCTCAGTTCATCGTCAGTACTTCGTAGTCGTCAACGATCTTGTGCTCCTTGCCGCCCCAGGAGATGTAGGCGCACTCCAGATCAGGTTGGGCCTTACCGCAGCAGACCTCGCCTTCGAACTGGGAGGTAATTAGGGTGCATGATTAGGTTAACATTTGGTTAATTGTTGCTACAGAGGTGGTTGCAAGGTTTTTTGATGGGTGCCATTTTATGGGGCGTCATCTTAGGGGAGCATCATCTTAAGGGGGCGTCATCTTAGGGGGGCGTCATCTTAGGGGGGCGTCATCTTAGGGGGGCGTCATCTTCGGGGAGCGTCATCTTAGGGGGGCGTCATCTTAGGGGGGGGGCGTCATCTTAGGGGGGGGCGTCATCTTAGGGGGGGGCGTCATCTTCGGGGAGCGTCATCTTCGGGAGCGTCATCTTCGGAGAGCGTCATCTTCGGGGAGCGTCATCTTCGGGAGCGTCATCTTCGGGAGCGTCATCTTCAGAGAGCGTCATGCGTCATTTTGGGGGGCGTCATCTTAGGGGGGGGGCGTCATCTTTGGGGAGCGTCATCTTCGGGAAGCGTCATCTTCGGGGAGCGTCATCTTAGAGGAGCGTCATCTTAGGGGAGCGTCATCTTAGGGGCGTCATGCGTCATTTTAGGGGGCGTCATCTTAGGGTAGCGTCATCTTAGGGGGCGTCATGCGTCATTTTAGGGGGGCGTCATCTTAGGGTAGCGTCATCTTAGGGGCGTCATCTTAGGGGGCGTTATCTTAGGGGAGGGGGCGTCATGCGTTATCTTAGGGGGGGGGTTCGCATGTTATTCATAATTAGTTGTCAGCCTATTGGGGACAGCGGCTATGACCCTGCATGGGTAAAGGTTAAAAGTAGCCACAGGAATTGACGCACTCACCGTAGCTCGAGCAACGTACAGTGGAGCGCCATTGTCATAGCCGGAGACCAGAGCCCCCTTTGGCACCGAATTGCCTTAGCTGGCAGCCATTGGTAGCCGCAGCGAAGTGGCCAATCTCAGAGGAGACCAGAACCTCGTACTCGCTGTAGGGAACCTCCTCGTCGCCGTATGGCACGTAGGCGCTGGTGTGACCGGCGGATAATTTCCCGGGCACCCACTCGCCCTCGTGTTTGGCCCTAGCAACGTAGCAATCCTCTCCGGCTTTGACAGCCCCGGCTGGGATGTCACCGTTGGAAGCCGGGTGCCAACTGAGCACAGCTCGATGCCCTCGATGTCGTTGTGATTCACTCGGCTCATGTTGGAAGGTTTAGTAGTTGTGTAGTTAGAAATAGGCACTGAGACGAAATCTATGCTGGTGGTGTGTTTTTTATTCAATAGCTAAACCGCAGCCGATTATATACCACATCAAAAAGTTTATTGCGAACTTAATAAGCGGCTGGGTGATGACTAATGACGGTGGGTGTTTATTTTATTATAAACCTTATAGTGTGG
>NIVC01002936.1:78573-108573 GCA_002269645.1 Macrostomum lignano
CTATAGGCGGCAACATCAAAGACTTCAGATGATTATAGCTAAGCTATAGGCGGCAACATCAAAGAGTTCAGATGATTATAGCTAAGCTAGGCGGCAACATCAGAGTTCAGATGATTATAGCTAAGCTATAGGCGGCAACATCAAAGAGTTCAGATGATTATACGCTCGTAATTAGGATAGGCGGCAACATCAAAGAGTTCAGATGACTATAATTTAGCTAGGCGGCAACTTCAACGATCACTAAAATTTGCATCAATATTACTCTCAACGCATATCCCCATCGACTCCGCAGGTGTTCGGACCAATCAGCAACGCTATGCTGGACATCCTAATCAAGGTGATGGACAGCTGGGTCGGGACGCAGCTATTTAACATCTTGAAAACTGTTCTTCGGCTAATTGGTCAGCTGGGCTAATCTGGCAAATCAATTAATGTTACGAAATGAGGTTTATTGTCCAACAAATTAAATAGGAACTTTTCTGAGTGTAATGCGAAATAAAAAATTAAGCTTGGGCAATTGAAATCAAGCATTTTGACTTCTTTATTATTTATTTATTTGTTTAATTTTGCCATTAACGCTTGCTAAAGCAGACATAAAAAAATGTAACGATAATTATCACAGATTTCTTGGCAGAAAGTACATCAATAATTATCGTTATAAATACGTATAAATATTATAGAAAGCATGACAAACCAGATCAGCAACAGAAAACCAAGAAAAAGCACAGAGAGAAGCCAATAGAAGATTACTTACCTAGAAAATAAATGGTGCAAAACAGTATAATTATTGGGAATATTCTTCTTTTCCTCAACATACTACTTTAAGGCAAGTAGCTTTGACGCCAGCATTAAAGAGCAAAAATATTTTATTTAAAAGTTTAACAAATAAAGTGTGAGCAACACAGCGTGTTGTTGCAAGGAAAACCATTGAAATTTGTGGAATGCACTGATTTTTTATTGAGGAGTTCTGGACGGAGTTTGAGTTAATAAAATTAATAAGCAGGAAAACAGCGCAATGAAAACCAACATCAAAGAATTTATGCATTGGGGAATCTTGCATAGGGAAACAAATTCATTGAGTAACCTGCTTAACTGGGGAAATTCAAAATTGGGGCATCTTAAATTGGGAAATCCTTGAAACCGAATAATTCTACAATGGAGAATCCCCATATTGGGAATCCTCAATTTGGAATCCCTAACTCTTGAGTCCTAAATTGGTCTTAAACTGGGAAATCCCTAAATTGGGGAATCCCTAAACGGAAAAATCCTAAAACTAGGGAATTCTTAATAGGGGAATCCCTAACTCTGGGTTCCTATATTGGGGAATCCCTAAACTGGAAAATCCCTTCTAGGAAATCTCTTTAGGTGAATTCCTAAAATTCGGAATCATTCAGAGAATTCTATAAAAGCACAAGTTTAAAACAAACCACACGCACAAGCAAACAGAAATAGTAAAAAATTAACTCAAGTAGAAAAGGCTATTAAGAAAACACGAACAGAAATCTTAAAGACACAATTTATTAGGGCATGCAAAACAAAGCAAAACGCTTTTAAAGTTGTTCTCATATTTTTCAACGAAGTCATTAGGCAGCCTTATGCGCTAAAAAAAAACAAACAAAGCAAGAAAGAAAGAGATAAACAAAAACAAACAACTGGATCTAAGGCAAATGATGATATAAACCCGAATCTTAGACGCCAACTAAGTTCAGTTTGTTCTCAAATTAACGAGGCTTCTTATTAGTTGAACCGGTACCGCGGAGGCTAAGACTGGCCGACGGTGAGGTCATTTCGGCGTCCCGAGGGGTCAGCGGCACCACAACCAGGTCCATGCTGACGTCGACGGCCTCGCCTGTCGCAGCCTGAATGAGTGATTTGTGAAGATTAGGGTTGGTGAAGCTTAGGGTTGGTGAAGATTGGGGTTGGTGAAGCTCAGGGTTGGTGAAATGTAGGGTTGGTGAAACTTAGGGTTGGTGAAGCTTAGGGTTGGTGAAGCTTAGGGTTGGTGAAACTTAGGGTTGGTGAAGCTTAGGGTTGGTGAAGATTAGGGTTGGTGAAGATTAGGATTTGTGAAGATTAGAGTTGGTGGAGCTTAGGATTGGTGAAGATTAGGGTTGGTGAAGATTAGGGTTGGGATTGGCGAAGATTAGGGTTGGTGATGAAGAATAGGGTTAGTGAAGCTTAGGGTTGGTGAAGCTTAGGGTTGGTGAAGCTTAGGATTGGTGAAGATTAGGGTTGGTGAAGATTAGGGTTGGGATTGGTGAAGATTAGGGTTGTTGATGAAGAATAGGATTAGTGAAGAATAGGGTTGGTGAAAAGTAGGGTTGGTGAAGTTTAGGGTTGGTGATGAAGAATAGGATTGGTGAAAAGTAGGGTTGGTGAAGTTTAGGGTTGGTGATGAAGATTAGGATTGGTGAAGCTTAGGGTTGGCGAAGATTAGGGTTGGTGAAACTTAGGGTTGGTGAAACTTAGGGTTGGTGAAACTTAGGGTTGGTGAAGATTAGGGTTGGGATTGGCGAAGATTAGGGTTGGTGATGAAGAATAGGGTTAGTGAAGAATAGGGTTGGTGAAGTTTAGGGTTGGTGATGAAGATTAGGATTGGTGAAGCTTAGGGTTGGCGAAGATTAGGGTTGGTGAAGCTCAGGGTTGGTGAAATGTAGGGTTGGTGAAGCTTAGGATTGGTGAAACTTCTGGTTTGTGAAGTTATATGTTAACACACTTACCCTTTTATAATCTAGCATAGCCTCTTTGAAAGCGACAAAGTCTGTTATAGTGAATAGCATTTCGAATACTTCGCCTTCTAGTTGGTCTTTTCGCTCTCTATAAAATAAAATTGATACGATTGATGTTATTACTAATATATATCCTACTTCCTACTATATATACATAATTAACAGAAACAAGTGGAGATTCAATTTACGTCAACTCGTGAGCGAAACGTTCCATTGAAAAGTCCTCAATTCGTTGGCTTAATTCCGTTTCCAGATGGCGTTCAAGGGTCGCCACCTGTGTAAAAATTATCAGTCAATAATTTTTAAATGTTGATAATGTTATTAAAATATTCAAAATGAAGAAAAAACACGGGACTCTTACATATTCAGCGTGTATATTAGTGTACTCAAGCTGGTTCTCCTCAGACTCTGAGAATAGGTGACTGTAATTGCTAAAGAAGCTGTTCTGGAGCTCTTGAAATGCGTCCTCTGTAAGGGAAGCGGTTGATTCATATTTAGCTATTTTCTATAGGACAAGAGGCAAGATTGTTACTGCTGTTTATGACCGATTGTCGCTGCTGTTTATGACCGATTGTCGCTGCTGTTTATGACCGATTGTCGCTGCTGTTTATGACCGATTGTGATGCTGTTTATGACCGATTGTGATGCTGTTTATGACCGATTGTGATGCTGTTTATGACCGATTGTCGCTGCAGTTTATGACCAATTGTCACTGCTGTTTATGACCGATTGTGATGCTGTTTATGACCGATTGTTATTGCTGTTTATGACCGATTGTTATTGCTGTTTATGACCGATTGTTATTGCTGTTTATGACCGATTGTGGCTGCTGTTTATGACCGATTGTCACTGCTGTTTATGACCGATTGTTATTGCTGTTTATGACCGATTGTTATTGCTGTTTATGACCGATTTTCGCTGCTGTTTATGACCGATTGTGATGCTGTTTATGACCGATTGTCGCTGCAGTTTATGACCAATTGTCACTGCTGTTTATGACCGATTGTTATTGCTGTTTATGACCGATTGTTATTGCTGTTTATGACCGATTGTCGCTGCTGTTTATGACCGATTGTGATGCTGTTTATGACCGATTGTCGCTGCAGTTTATGACCGATTGTTATTGCTGTTTATGACCGATTGTTATTGCTGTTTATGACCGATTGTCGCTGCTGTTTATGACCGATTGTGATGCTGTTTATGACCGATTGTCGCTGCAGTTTATGACCAATTGTCACTGCTGTTTATGACCGATTGTTATTGCTGTTTATGACCGATTGTTATTGCTGTTTATGACCGATTGTCGCTGCTGTTTATGACCGATTGTGATGCTGTTTATGACCGATTGTTACTGTTGTTAATGACGGATTGTTACTGCTTTTTATGACCAATTGTTACTGCCATTTATTACCGATTGTGATGCTGTTTATGTGCGATTGTTATTGCTGTTTATGACCGACTTTTATTGCTTTTTATGCATTAGTTTGAAAACTATTTTATTACAATTTATGAAGATATTTCACTGAACAGTGAATAAATAATTCATTTACTTACCAACCATAATGTCTTCAATGTGGCCAATGGCCTCATCAAATAAACTAACTGGTGCATGGGATTGAATGTCAATATCATCTTCGTCGCCAATAAAATCCACTTGGTCTAGCAGTGATGATCCATCTATATTGAAGGGTGTTGGGTTTTTTTAAAGGATTACTAATTAAAAAAGGCATTTGGATAACAAACAAGCAAATCAAGGAAATAAAAAGAAGTTATGCACATAAAGTCTGGAGTATAAAGCCTATTTAAACAATACTATAGCAAATATTGCAACTACCATATACTTATCTACTTTGGTGCAATGGCTATAACTTTCTATTAAATATCTGTAGTAGATCAATCATACATGCGCAACCTCCAAAATTCGGTCGGCCGTGCGACTTAGTTTTAACAAAAATGCGACGTAGTTTTTGGCCAAAAATGCGACTTGCATGTAAAAAAACCGTAAAGCAAAATTAACGCAAGTTTGGGTAAACGGCAGGAGTAACTATGACTCTCTTATTAAGCCAAAATGCTTCGTCAGCTACTTAGTACTACTACTAGGGTGTTTTTTGAGTGGGCATTTTTGCGACTTCCTTGGTTGGTCGCCAAATCGGTCGGCCGGATCGGCCGACTCGGCCGACTGTTGCGCATGTATGAGATCAATGCCAAGCACAAGGTATCCTAATATACAGTGGTAACAATATGGAATATTGCTATATTGCTATAGTCATTATCATTTAAGGCCTAAGATTAGAATTAGGTGGGTTCAAAAATCTGTAGGCTTTAACAACTAGCTACAAAATATAATGAAATATAATCAAAATATTTGATAGACATGATTGGTCTAATTTAGAATACAATAGCAAAGGTATCAACAAATCAGAATGCAATAGGAGAATCAATGAATTGACATACAGCAAATTTTTAAGAGTTCACTATGATGTGACATTTTGTTAGATTTTTATATAAAATTCCAGTGATACACAACCACTAAATTTATTTTCAGTGCCACTAATTAGCGCTGTTACTAATTGATATAAGAAAAAAAATTGCAATTGCTAATAGTGGGCACTATTTCTACTTTGAATTTAGCGCAATTAGCGCCACTAATTTTGAAATGCACTAATTAATAAATACATTTAATATAAACTGCCACTTCACATGTATTTATGCGTTTTTGCACATTTTTAACTTACACAGTTTAAATGAATATACTAATAATGCTATTGCTAATAATTTGTTTACATTATCAATCCTAATAAAAAATCCTCAAGCCGCTGAACTGTCAGAGCAACAGTTGGTAGAAAGAGTTCCTAAATTACAATGCTGTTTGTTTTGAAAAATGTCAAGGGCACTTGGTACCAGGGCCATGGCCTTCTTATACTCAAGAAGGAAGGCGAGATCATTAGCTTGAAATGGTGGTTTGGGATTTATTAACCCCACCATCACCCTGTTGATATAGCCTGTTGCTTTGCATCATTGCTTAGAATATCAACTGAGCTGAAAATTGAATTCTTTGATTAAATTATTAAATTAAATTAAATTAATCAACAACTTTTTGCAAATGAATTAAAAGTAATAAGAAAACTTTTGAAAGTCAATGACAAAAACAATATTAATTGTTGATAATTAAAGTAAAAAAATTCAAATTTTGTTTTGCATTTCTAAGTAAATAAGAAACATTAGAGATTTAGTAATAGGTAGATTATGTAATCTTTAACTTATTACTCAAATAGGGTCTCATTCTAAGTATTAAACAGTCATTAACCATCAAGTTTTATAGGAAAAAAATTAATGTAGTGCAATTAGCAATTTTCAAAAAATATTAGTGGCACTTTGATAGTGTGTGCTAATTGGAATTTCAATTTAGTGGAATTAGTGGCATTAACAAAATTTTAGCGGCACTTTAACGGAATTCAAATTTAGCAGCGCTAGTGCCCATCACTACAAAATTCAATATTGACTTTTGTGAAGAAACTTGGATTTATTGTTTTATTTTTTAAATGTTTATTAGGCCTATTAGTATTAATAATAATTTTATATTTTAACTTTGCCAAACACTTAAAGTTTAATTTAATCTTTTTGTTTTTAAAATGATCATTTTTAAATATACTATTAATCAAAACAAATAAGTTTAGTTTGTAATTTTTTGACAGTATAGAGCATTAACAAATTGAGGTTGCAATTGCATCACCACTAAAGACAATTTTTGTTTTTTAGGTTTCTCCCAAGTGTCTAGAAAAATAAAAAAAGAAAATCAGAAGTATTTTAGGCCTATCAATATCATGATCAACATTTACTTAAAGAAGTCTCAAATTTAAAATATTTAAAAATGTCCTTGGAGTCTCTTAAAATTTACTAAAATAATATTTATACAACTAGCTACGTCTATCTATAGCTTGTATATCAAGCTGTGTATTTTATAGAATACTATAGGAACCAAATAGGAATAGAATAGAATAGGAATAGTATAGACCTAGCGCCTAGGGCTAGCTTACCTTGTCGCTGATTACTAGATGAACTTTTTGGCTTATTATTCCTGGCTGGTTGAGAATTAGACATGTTTGGGATAGGCCTAGGAAAATTGCAAAATTATGAATTCCACTTAATTCAAACACTGAGAACACTGAGACACCTAGAAAGAAGCTACAGAACAGAAACGTAAAAAACCTTTCAATAGAAACTGAAAAATGGAATTACTTTAGAAAATTTAGAAAATAGGTAGGCCTATTCTATTTATAAAATGCAATTTTTTAGTAAACCTTAAAAACAGGCCTAGTTGCAAAATAGAAATTGAAAAAATTTTACTACCTAACACAGTGGCACTTTATACTAAAAATTCTGCGGCCTATGACATATGAGTCCAACGTCTTAGGATACCTCGTTCAAATTGTATTGTATTGTATTATAATGCACGGTTTTTTTGCAAATTCTCTACAGCTGTTATGTTTGAATTTTTGTAGTTTTTGTTAAAACAAACTTTAAGCGCAAAATCTATTTATTTCTTTTTAAATTTGTAGGTATTGCTTTTGTAGTAGTAAATTTTATAAACAATTAGTTTAAAAACAACTAAAAGATTAACATGATATAGAAAAAAGAACTTTCTAGAAGTTTCTTTGCATCATTTCGAACGTCGTATTTATATAAATAAAGACGCCAGATATGCGCCGCTCCTGTTTAAGATTCTGCTTATTATCTCGACTGATATTTTTCTCGACGAAACTACAGCTACGTTCTGCATTCACTTACCATGGGTAGAGATTACTACAAGATTCTAGGCATTTCGCGAAGTGCCACTGACGACGAAATCAAGAAGGCCTATCGAAAGATGGCTTTGAAGTATCATCCTGACAAAAACAAGTCGCCTAACGCCGAAGACATGTTCAAGCAGGCCGCTGAGGCCTACGAAGTGCTAAGCGATCCGAACAAGCGAACGATCTACGACAAGTACGGAGAGGAGGGTCTGAAGGCCCAATCTGGAGGCGGCCCGTCGGGTCCTCAGGGCGGCCCAACTGGCGGTGGACCAGGCTTCACCTATACTTTCCAGGGCGATCCGCGCGAAACTTTCCGAATGTTCTTCGGCACCGACGATCCGTTCGCGGCGTTTGGCCATCGCGGCTTTGGCAATTTCGAGCACATGGATGTTGACGATGATGGTGGCATGAGCAGTTTCAGCGCATTCAGCAGCGGAGGCCATCCATTCAGCATGGCCTTTGGCGGTGGCGGCGGCGGCGGCAGGCGCGCCCGCAAGGACCCGCCGATTCATCACGACCTCAGCGTCTCTCTTGAGGACGTGCTCAACGGCTGCACGAAGAAGATCAAGATCACCCGGAAACGCCTGTCACCAGACGGCCAGAGCCTGGTGGAGGAGGAGAAAATCCTTGAGATCGCCGTCAAGAAGGGCTGGAAGGCCGGCACGAAGATCACGTTCCCGGAGGAGGGCGACCAGCTGCCCAACCGGACACCAGCCGATGTGATCTTCACCCTGAAAGATCGCACCCATAAGTATTTCCGACGCGACGGTGCAGATATTCGCTACAAGGCCAAGATCAGCCTTCGCGACGCTCTGTGCGGCTCCACGCTGCAGATCCCCACACTGGACCCCGGCCGGCACATCCCGCTGCAGCTAACTGGGCCAATCAAGCCTACGTCGTTAAGAAAGATCAAAGGCGAGGGCCTGCCGTACCCGAAATCGCCAGACGAACGCGGCGATCTTGTCGTGGAATTCGACGTAGAATTCCCCAATCAGTTGGACGAGAAGACGAGGCGACAGCTTTACAGCTTATTGCCGGCTTCGTAGATCCGTTTTTGCCGTCTGATTGATGACGCAATAACTGGACTTGTTCATTAACTAATAAATAGTTGAATAATTTAATCTACTGAACTGACGAATGCGCTGTTTTGCATTTGTAAATATATGATCGAGCAGAAATTTCATGTATTGATCACAAAGTTATGTATACTGTAATCTACGGTTTGCTTAATATAATAATACCCCCCCTCCCCTGTTATCAACTTACTTTAAATACCCCTCAGTTTCTTTAAAGGCTTTCATTACTCTCTTATAGTGTTTTCATGTTATTTTTCTCGTCATTTTAACCCATTGAGTGATGTACAGTATGCATATGCACAATATTTTATCTTTGTTAAATCAGTCTGAGAGTCGCTTTGCTTAAAACTATTTAACGAAAACAAATATACTCGAAATTGCTCTTATTAGTAGGATTCATTTCATTCTGCAATCGAATCATTTAGTTAGTATTTTTTGTCATTAATAATACATTCGAAGACCTTTCTGTGTACTCTTATTTATTTTGCAACTTTTTGTACGTGCCAGTTAAAAAACGAAGGATCGATTTACACTACTTACAGTATAGAATGTCTAGATTTTGAATGTGACATGTATTTTGGGTGATTATTTAAATTTTAGGGTTTCACTATAGACAAATTCGGTTAAGAGAAAAATTCATCTATAATTCTCGACGAGAGCTTCACTTTATGCAAAAGACATCTACAGCCTTAGTTGGAGTTAAGAATAGTTCTATTGTGTAGATTCAATTGCACTAATTGCATGAAGTAAACAACGTATGTGATTACAATGAATTGCAAAAAAGCTATTAGTGTAATTGTTAATAACTTGCGTCAGATACTACTCAAGAGACGTAATAAGAAAATCTAGCTTTAATTATATTTGTTACTGTTGCTATTTTAATTGTCTTGAATTGTATTACATATAGATTTCATGCATGTAAATGTAGTTTAGTATAAACAGTAAATTATCAATCAAAAATCATTGCGGTACTTTCATTCTTACAAATAATAAATTAGTTGCTTCGAGGAATTATAAAGAAAACAGATCTAATAAATGGTTAGAGTGTACCATAGTACTTGACTTCAATATAATTAAAGGGGAGTAATTGAGAATCGTTGTTTTCAACAATACTACACATATCATAGATATACATTACATATTAAAGGAAATAAAAGCTACTGTAATATTAGAAAATTTATAATTTTTGTAAATAAAATAAATCTGATACGCTGATACCCCATCAAGAATCAGATACCCCATCAAGAATCAGATACCCCATCAAGAATCTGATAATACCCCATCAAGAAGCTGATGCCCCATCAAGAATCAGATAATACCCCATACCCATCAAGAATCTGAATACCCATCAAGAATCTGATACCCCATCAATAAACTGATAATACCCCATCAAGAAGCTGATACCCATCAAGAATCTGATACTACATCAAGAATCTGAATACCCCTCTACATACACCCGAGTGTCCTTGTAGACTTCATTCAACTCTACATAGGCTACTCAATGAATTCTGATGGTCTGCAAAGCTGCCACGCTGCTCTCGGCGCTGTTATTGAACCACCAACCGCTGTTGCCAAGCAAGAATAGGAGGCTAGGTCATTGTCCTAGTCCATTGTAGAGAACTTCATTCCTTTGTGATAAACTAGCGGACTTTCAGTTGAATTGGAGCTCGCGGACAGATAAGCGTCGAAGTTCATCGTGTACTTTGTGCCGGCGTTGCCGACAGTAAATCCGGAATGCTCACCGAAGTAAAGTAAGTTCGACCAGGTGGTGAATTAGTCGCGGCGGTTGCCAGTCATGCAGAAGGTGAATCTGACGCAGTCCTGCGAAATAGGTAGGAAATTCAGTTGTAATTGCACATTAAACTGTGCATGCAGGTTGAGTTGTCCTATCAAACCGCTCTCCAATGTACACTAGCTCCTATCAAACCGCTCTCCAATGTACACTAGCTCCTATCAAACCGCTCTCCAATGTACACTAGCTCCTATCAAACCGCTCTCCAATGTACACTAGCTCCTATCAAACCGCTCTCCAATGTACACTAGCTCCTATCAAACCGCTCTCCAATGTACACTAGCTCCTATCAAACCGCTCTCCAATGTACACTAGCTCCTATCAAACCGCTCTCCAATGTACACTAGCTCCTATCAAACCGCTCTCCAATGTACACTAGCATCCCACTCACCCACTATCTCACTCATCTCTCGCAGCATCCCACTCACCCACTATCCCACTCATCTCTCGCAGCATCCCACTCACCAATCCAGAAGTCGAACTCATCTCCGAATCCAATCTCGTAGTCGCCCCATCCGCGAGCAAAGTTCGGCTTGCCTTTGTAGCGCTGCTGGATGACTTAAAAGCGCCTCGTGCCCACAAAGGCGAACGTGTCTGTTAATGAGCGAATTACATTTTGAAAAATGTAGCTCGTACTTATGCTTTAATTTTTTTTTCTCTAATTTCGCACCACACAAGGACATAAATCAACTGTCTCATAAATGTGCAAATGATTCCCCATCATTCCATCCCCCATTCTACATCAATATAAACCATTTCACATCAGCCTAAACCATTCCACATCAGCATAAACCATTCCACATCAGCATAAACCATTCCAAATCAGCCTGTAAACCATTCCACATCAACCTAAACCATTCCACATCAACATAAACCATTTTTCATTAACATAAACCAATCCACATCAGCCTATAAACCATTCCACATCAACCTAAACCATTCCACACCAACCTAAACCATTCCACACCAACCTAAACCATTCCACACCAACCTAAATCATTCCACACCAACCTAAACCAGTCCACATCAACCTAAACCATTCCACATCAACATAAACCAGTCCACACCAACCTAAACCATTCCACATCAACATAAACCATTCCACATCAACATAAACCACTTCACATCAGCCTTTAAACCATTACACACCAGCCTAAACCATTCCACATCAACATAAACCAATAATAATCAATATAAAGCATTTCACCTCATAAACATCATTCCACATCGACCTAAACCACTTCAAATCAATGTAAACCATTCTATATTAACTTAAACCTTTTCAAATTGAAAATAAAAATTTCACCAACCTAAGCACACTAATCCACATCATTCCACATCAATCTAAACTAAGAATCTTGTACATGCACGCAGCAGTTCAGTACAGCTCCAATATGATCATTATAGATGTCGTCCAGAACCCTTCGGTAAGCCGTGCCACCATGGAAAGCAGAATCCAAATTGGCTCTGACATCGGCGGAGAACAGGCGCTGTTTGGACTCTCGAATAAACTTCGCCACGGGCGCAGCTGACAAAGTCTACTCGTGAGCATTTGATGAAGCATTCAGTCTCGCTGTTTGCAGCTGACTGCACAATCTCAGCTGGCACATTAGGACCGATAGACTCACTGGTAAACACTGAAATTTTTTGTTGTGTGAGAGACCACAATGAGACCAAATACTTCTAATGTAATTTTTAAGGATTGATTTGGTTAGCTACTTTGTGGCTTAACTTTCTAATTCGGTGGTTTTAGCCTATTAGTACATGCACTTTAATGGGTCTGATTCACCGTCTGGTCGAGTCGAGACTGCAGAACCGCTAGAGATCCTTGAAGATCGGCGACGTGTTGCACCGTTGGCGACTCCAGCTGACAGGCCACATCAATAATAACATCAATAATTGACTACACCTGCCCAAATTGGGCCAGATGTGCAACCGACAGCTCTGCCGCAGCTATTGCGCGGCGTATCTGAAGGCTGCGTACGGCTGTTTAGTCTAATTGGACGGGGGGGTCGCCACACACACACCCTCAATTATCCCAGCTAATGCTGGCAACCATTTTACAGCTGGGTGAACTGAAGCAATACAGAGAGTTAAGTGTCTTGCTCAAGGACACAAGTTGTTCCAAGTGAGTCGAGAATCGAACCCCCCCCCCGACCTGTCAATGTGAATTCAAGGCTCCTCAATCCTGATAGCTAAAACGTAATTACCTAATCGAACCAGCAAATTTGTTATAAAAAACAGTGCTTTACTTACATGTTGCCGAAGCTACAGAGACGCTGTGAACTACAGCAAACACAGTTGTCCCCAGCTGCATGGCTTGAGTTTACTGCTGTGTAAAAAAAAACTATCTGAAATTAATTTCTAAGCAACGCCAATAAATGTAACAAATTTTTTATCCCATAAAATTTGCAGACAACCCTCCTTCACTGAGTGACTTCCAAGCAGCAATTAAGCTGATTGCCCCAGCAAAGCTACTTTTATCCAATCATGCTATTATTCATATTCACCGATTGTTTGTATTAGCAGCGCAGCATCACAGAACGCGGGTAGCACATAGTTGTGGTGTCTCAACAGACTAACACAGGAAACACGAGTACGTGGCAGGTAAGACTTTTTGCCGGAAAAAAGGGCACGAGCTCCACTTAGGGCAACCCGCGCTTTTATTTGATATTTAACAGTAAATTGTTACACGATCGATAAATTCAACCGCCAAAATGTCACGTGATTAAAAATACGTTTCACAATACAATATACGAATAATTTATTAACTGCACTACTTAAAGTAGAGTAGTAAGAAAAAGTAAGAAAAGGTTAGTTAGACGAACGGCCCTTTTATGGGCTCCTAGTCACGACACAACAATAGTACTCCAGGTCATCTAACAGTCCTTCAAGTTGTCTGAGAATATTTGAATATTAGAAACCGGTTTGTTCCGGTAACCTATGCTCCATTGCGTATCACTGAACTCTGCAGTTGTATTGGGGACTGGGTGTGCGTTGGGCAAGGACTACCTCAAAACTAGAATCTGGACCAGGGATTTGGAAACATTTTTTCACCTAGAGGGCCAGATGAGAGTGGAAAGTAGAGAAAACGGAAGATGAGAGTTGAGAAATGGCATACAAAAAGAGATAAGAGGAAAGAATTGAGAGAAAAGAGGGGAGAGGAGACAGAAGAGAGGAGGGAGGAGAGAAGAGGGGAAAGAGGAGAGAGAGGATAGAAGAGAAGAGAGAGGAGAGAGAGGAGAGGAAAGGGGAGAGATGAGAGAACATGAAAGGGAAGATAATAGAGGGAATCTTAGCTGCATTTTGAGCATTGCCGCTCTCCGATGACTGCTTTTTACTCCAGGATGCTAGGTTTCCTTGGCTGGGGTTAATGCTGGTTGGGGTGGGTGGGTGGGTGTGCTGTGTGAGGTTGTTGGCCTGCCCTTGCCTGTTCGTTGCCAGGCGCAACTGCGAAAGACAAATAATTTTGAGCGCTTCTATCATGTTATATGCTTTGTAGGTGATATTTTTTACAATATCCTTTCCTGGGATCTGGCTGTAGTAGTAGTAGTAGTAGTAGTAGTAGTAGTAGTAGTAGTAGTAGTAGTAGTAGTAGTAGTAGTAGTAGTAGTAGTAGTAGTAGTAATAGTAGTAGTATTAGTAGTAGTAGTATAGTAGTAGTAGTAGTAATAGTAGTAGTAGTAGTAGTAGTAGTAGTATAGTAGTAGTTGTTGTAGTAGTAGTAGTAGTCCTCGTCGTCGTCGTAGTAGTAGTAGTAGTAGCAACGAGAAAACCGCTTTTCAATTCGATTTTAGTCTGCAAGTACAGAAACCGCTTCAGTTAGCTAAAGGTACGTACATATTTTTAAAACTTTCTTGTTGGTCAGTTTTCTACGACTGTTAAATTTAGTTCCGTTTACAGGTATACAGAGAAGCAGAAACCACTGTTTTAGGTTGTACAGACGACTGTCTTACAGTCCAATACTATAAGTGATCAGTGTTGCGTCTGTCCTGTCGCTCTTGCAACTCTACTGCTGCTGACCTCGCCTCAGCGGCAGTCGCCACAAGTTTCGCGAATTTCTCTGCAACTCTGCACTTTTAACAACGGCTGCAACTGTTTGACCTTCAATGGGCTCATCGGAGGTCGCCTCAGTCAGTCTCGCCAATCGTCCATCGAGCAGGTCCACGGTGGTCCTGACCTGAGCGAGGTCTGACCGAATGTCTTGAAGCAGCTGCAGCTCCGATGTGGAAAAGTTGTTCCGTTGCTCTGTTGGTGTGTTGGTAAAGTGGCTTGATCAATTTTGAAGTGATACATTTTGGCTCTAGAAAGTTCCCATCCAGATTGAATGTATTTTAACCAATGAATGCGCTCCAAATAGCAAAAGCTGAGGACACGACCCCAACCTCAACCAATGAAAAACAGTTATGTACCATCCAATGCGATTAAGACTGAAAAGTACTATAAAAGCTCATGTTAACCAAGCAAGAAGCTCGCCTTTTCTCTCTTCCGCGCCTCTTCTCACCCTCGCCTCTCTTTCGCCCTTCTCCTAGCCTACCTCCTTTGACTATTTTTGATTGACACAGTTAGGGTCTCAACCCAAACGCTAAAACTGATAAATTGACTCACTAAAGCTAAACCAACACCCAATCCACGTTCCACAATAGACTGAACCTTCGGTTCACCCGAACTATTAGAAACACCTTGTGACTTAAATCGAACGAGCTTCTTATTTGGAATTCCACCTTAGACATTATATTTTGTAAGATAACATCTCGAGATTGTGACCATCAAATACAACGGTCTGTAAGTTAACATCAAGTGTTTGCATCATCAGGAAAAGTCAGTTGAATCCGCCGCCTCAGTTATTTGGCTCTCACATTGATATTTGAAACAGACATAGAGCCATAGAAGTGAGAGACCAGAAGAAGAACAATAACCCACATATATTTTAAAATATTTCACTTTAAATTTAGAGCTTATTTTGATTTGCAGTGACAACCTGCATGAGCCATGAGGATGTTGCAGACTCTTACATTGAGAACTTTACTTATGAGGATGTTGCAGACTCTTACATTGAGAACCTTAGTTATGAGGATGTTGCAGACTCTTAAATTGAGAACCTGAGTCACGCGGATGTTGCAGACTCTTACATTGAGAACCTGAGTCATGAGGATTTTACAGACTCTTACATTGAGAACCTGAGTCATGAGGATTTTACAGACTCTTACATTGAGAACCTGAGTCACGCGGATGTTGCAGACTCTTAAATTAAGAACCTGAGTCATGAGGATGTTGCAGACTATTCCATTGAGAACCTGAGCCATGAGGATGTTGCAGACTCTTGCATTGAGAACCTGAGCCATGAGGATGTTGCAGACTCTTACATTGAGAACCTGAGCCATGAGGATGTTGCAGACTCTTGCATTGAGAACCTGAGCCATGAGGATGGTGCAGACTATTCCATTGAGAACCTGAGCCATGAGGATGTTGCAGACTCTTGCATTGAGAACCTGAGCCATGAGGATGTTGCAGACTCTTGCATTGAGAACCTGAGCCATGAGGATGTTGCAGACTCTTGCATTGAGAACCTGAGCCATGAGGATGTTGCAGACTCTTACATTGAGAACCTGAGCCATGAGGATGTTGCAGACTCTTGCATTGAGAACCTGAGCCATGAGGATGTTGCAGACTCTTGCATTGAGAACCTGAGCCATGAGGATGTTGCAGACTCTTGCATTGAGAACTTGAGCCATGAGGATGGTGCAGACTACGAGCTATTGCATAGAGAACCTGCATACTGAAGATGTCACAGTCTTAAATCTAGCACCGCTTAGAATTCACAGGATGTACAACACAAGTCACAAGTCATTTTCATCTTCAAAAGGTCTAGTCAGCGCAACTGACAACTTACGATTCGATTTACCTGCAGTGTGTTCTTGCTGCTGTTGCTGTTGCTGCTGTTGCTGCTGTTGCTGTTGCTGCTGTTGCAGCTGTTGCAGCTGCTGATTTTTGCGAACCATTTGAGCAATGGCGGCAAAGCCTCCACCGCCTCCTGCTGCGCAACCCCTGCCGGCGCTCCCATCTCCAGTCGCGGCCGGTGGCCTGCTGGTGCTGCTTCTGCTGCTCTGCCTGTATCGAAGCAGTTCATCCGTCTCCGACCTCATATTATTGACACTCTCCGGGAAATACCTGGAGAGATTTGGCAAAATAATTTGACATTTGAACTTGCGAAGAAGGCCTCTATTATAATTAGATAACCTTAGAAAGTTAAGATACATTTCTAATAAAAGTAAAGTTTTTGTGTAAGAATGAAAAGCTGCATGAATTATTAGTTTGATTTTTCTAGATGTGCAAAAGAAATCAGTAAGTAAGTTACGCATTGTTGTTGTTACTCATAATACATGTAGGTAAAACTCATACATGCAGATAAGTCAGCCGCTAAGCAGGGGTACATGTTAAACTAAACCTGTTAAAAATAAATCACCAGTTTAGACAGGTAAATCACCAGTTTAGACAGGTAAATCACCAGTTTAGACAGGTAAATCACCAGTTTAGACAGGTAAATCACCAGTTTAGACAGGTAAATCACCAGTTTAGGCAGGTAAATCACCAGTTTAGACAGGTAAATCACCAGTTTAGACAGGTAAATCACCAGTTTAGGCAGGTAAATCACCAGTTTAGACAGGTAAATCACCAGTTTAGACAGGTAAATCACCAGTTTAGACAGGTAAATCACCAGTTTAGACAGGTAAATCACCAGTTTAGACAGGTAAATCACCAGTTTAGACAGGTAAATCACCAGTTTAGACAGGTAAATCACCAGTTTAGGCAGGTAAATCACCAGTTTAGACAGGTAAATCACCAGTTTAGACAGGTAAATCACCAGTTTAGACAGGTAAATCACCAGTTTAGACAGGTAAATCACCAGTTTAGACAGGTAAATCACCAGTTTAGACAGGTAAATCACCAGTTTAGACAGGTAAATCACCAGTTTAGACAGGTAAATCACCAGTTTAGGCAGGTAAATCACCAGTTTAGACAGGTAAATCACCAGTTTAGACAGGTAAATCACCAGTTTAGACAGGTAAATCACCAGTTTAGACAGGTAAATCACCAGTTTAGACAGGTAAATCACCAGTTTAGACAGGTAAATCACCAGTTTAGACAGGTAAATCACCAGTTTAGACAGGTAAATCACCAGTTTAGACAGGTAAATCACCAGTTTAGACAGGTAAATCACCAGTTTAGACAGGTAAATCACCAGTTTAGGCAGGTAAATCACCAGTTTAGACAGGTAAATCACCAGTTTAGACAGGTAAATCACCAGTTTAGACAGGTAAATCACCAGTTTAGACAGGTAAATCACCAGTTTAGACAGGTAAATCACCAGTTTAGACAGGTAAATCACCAGTTTAGACAGGTAAATCACCAGTTTAGACAGGTAAATCACCAGTTTAGACAGGTAAATCACCAGTTTAGACAGGTAAATCACCAGTTAAGACAGGCAGCTAAATAACCCGTGAGAAAGATAGAACCAGCGAGAGGCATTATGCTGCCCATTCCACCGACTCGCCTGAGCAGGCACACAAGCGCGCGGATACGTACGCAGTCATACGCACAGACACTCACACAGGAGTGTACAGCGGCCCTAACTTTATTTATCGTTAGGCATGTACACTTCACTGTGCCTTGGGGGGTTGCTCCTCAAGGCCGTTAATTGCACCAGCAGAGCCAAGCCGAGATTCCAATTTAGCCACATATTAATGTGACTGCACTTGGAATCGAGCCTGGGTCGCTGGCACATCAGAGTGCCCACCTGGGTAAACTGAAAGACATCTACCTTATAGCTCGTATGTACGAGCAAGTCCACCTGAATCATCATACTCAGAATAGCTACTGAACACGACTATAGAACACCAAAAAATCTCGCATCCGACTCGAGAATACTATATAGCTTATTTAAAATGGTGCACAAGAAGATCAAGATTATAGTAGCTATTATGAGCTATATATTAATACGTATCCGTAATAAAATTGAGTAAGCATGCAAAATCACGGCAAACATGAGCAGGATATTAGGCTGCTGGAGGCGTTGTTAGCTATTGAGTGATTTTTTAAATAGTTTAATGCAATGCATGAAACGCACATTGTGAGGCACATTGCAAACGTAATATTCAGAATTAAGTGTTGCATAACTTGCAAATCAGCTTCTGTAAAACAATATGTAAATGTGATAATTATGCAGGCTAGCTCATAAATTTGTTATATAAAATTTACATGCAAATATGTTCAGATTTCTTAAATTAAGTTAAAAATGTTTTAATTGTTTAAAATTTAAAGTTATGTTCCAAGCAGACTCGATTGCATTTAGTTGTCAAAAGTCTACCCTTTTGTTTAATTCTAAATTGTCTAAAATGCGCTAGTTTACTACTACTCTACTATAAGTAGTCTGTTGGTCAATTTATTTCCATAATTTAAAAATAAAGAAGTGCGTTGCTTTGACAGTTGAAGCAGAAGGACCGCTGTCTGCTGGTTTTCATTGCAAGATTCGTACCTTTAAAACAGTCAAATTAGACGTGAATCAAGTATGCGTTTTGTCTGAGGCAACGCCTCCACTCGGAGATGTGTAAAAATTAAAAACAATTCTATAAGAGAACTTTTTATCTGACCGATACAAAATTCATCACCATGAATGCAGAGAGTCGCCAGTACAGCAGCGGTCGTTCTGCTTTATATTGGGAAAGTGGTGCTTCGTCTCTCCCGTGACTGTTTCACCTGAAATAGATAACTCAGCTTCGATATATGGTAGTGTACGAGGGTACCTGCAGGCAGCCGCATTCGGTGAGAATCGAGCCAATTTGCTCTGGCTCGATGCCAGCTTGTCCCATAGAAATTTCGCTGATTTCCTGTGTGGCGTATAGAAGAAGAAAAATGCAGCATCCTTCCTATTGTGCGATTTTGTTAAAATTATGACAGCATGACGACATGAGACGAAACTTAAATTATGATTCATTCGGATTGTTTGTTATACTGTAAAATCTGCATTTCTTAGATTCTAAATTTTTTAACAAAAAGGTAATAATACAACTTTGTGTTGCGTTTATGTTTGAAAATGTTTTGTCCAGTGATTGGGTACTGGAATCCTAAAATTTTAGACACATTTTAACCGATTGGTCTCTTGATGGGCGCCCCTGTCTCTTGATGGGCGCCCCTGTCTCTTGGTGGGCGCCCCTGTCTCTTGGTGGGCGCCCCTGTCTCTTGGTGGGCGCCCCTGTCTCTTGGTGGGCGCCCCTGTCTCTTGGTGGGCGCCCCTGTCTCTTGGTGGGCGCCCCTGTCTCTTGGTGGGCGCCCCTGTCTCTTGGCGGGCGCCCCTGTCTCTTGGTGGGCGCCCCTGTCTCTTGGTGGGCGCCCCTGTCTCTTGGTGGGTGCCCCTGTCTCTTGGTGGGTGCCCCTGTCTCTTGATGGATGCCCCTGTCTCTTGGTGGGCGCCCCTGTCTCTTGGTGGGCGCCCCTGTCTCTTGGTGGGCGCCCCTGTCTCTTGATGGGCGCTCCTGTCTCTTGATGGATGCCCCTGTCTCTTGATGGGCGCCCCTGTCTCTTGGTGGGCGCCCCTGTCTCTTGATGGGCGCTCCTGTCTCTTGATGGGCGCCCCTGTCTCTTGATGGGCGCTCCTGTCTCTTGATGGGCGCCCCTGTCTCTTGATGGGCGCTCCTGTCTCTTGATGGATGCCCCTGTCTCTTGGTGGGCGCCCCTGTCTCTTGGTGGGCGCCCCTGTCTCTTGATGGGCGCTCCTGTCTCTTGATGGATGCCCCTGTCTCTTGATGGGCGCCCCTGTCTCTTGGTAGGCGCCACTGTCTCTTGGTGGGCGCCCCTGTCTCTTGATGGGCACCCCTGTCTCTTGGTTGACGCCCCTGTCTCTTGGTTGACGCCCCTGTCTCTTGGTGGGCGCCCCTGTCTCTTGATGGGCGCCCCTGTCTCTTGGTAGGCGCCACTGTCTCTTGGTGGGTGCCCCTGTCTCTTGGTAGGCGCCCCTGTCTCTTGGTGGGCGCCCCTGTCTCTTGGTGGGCGCCACTTTCTCTTGGTTGACGCCCCTGTCTCTTGGTTGACGCCCCTGTCTCTTAGGTGGGCGCCCCTGTCTCTTGGTGGGTGCCCCTGTCTCTTGGTAGGCGCCACTGTCTCTTGGTGGGTGCCCCTGTCTCTTGGTAGGCGCCCCTGTCTCTTGGTAGGCGCCCCTGTCTCTTGGTGGGCGCCCCTGTCTCTTGGTGGGCGCCCCTGTCTCTTGGTGGGCGCCCCTGTCTCTTGGTGGGCGCCCCTGTCTCTTGGTGGGCGCCCCTGTCTCTTGATGGGTGCCCCTGTCTCTTGGTGGGCGCCCCTGTCTCTTGGTAGGCGCCCCTGTCTCTTGGTGGGTGCCCCTGTCTCTTGGTAGGCGCCACTGTCTCTTGGTGGGTGCCCCTGTCTCTTGGTAGGCGCCCCTGTCTCTTGGTAGGCGCCCCTGTCTCTTGGTGGGCGCCCCTGTCTCTTGGTGGGCGCCACTTTCTCTTGGTTGACGCCCCTGTCTCTTGGTTGACGCCCCTGTCTCTTAGGTGGGCGCCCCTGTCTCTTGGTGGGTGCCCCTGTCTCTTGGTAGGCGCCACTGTCTCTTGGTGGGTGCCCCTGTCTCTTGGTAGGCGCCCCTGTCTCTTGGTAGGCGCCCCTGTCTCTTGGTGGGCGCCCCTGTCTCTTGGTGGGCGCCCCTGTCTCTTGGTGGGTGCCCCTGTCTCTTGGTGGGCGCCCCTGTCTCTTGGTGGGCGCCCCTGTCTCTTGATGGGTGCCCCTGTCTCTTGGTGGGCGCCCCTGTCTCTTGGTTGGCGCCCCTGTCTCTTGGTGGGCGCCCCTATCTCTTGGTGGGCGCCCCTGTCTCTTGGTGGGCGCCCCTGTCTCTTGGTGGGTGCCCCTGTCTCTTGGTAGGCGCCCCTGTCTCTTGGTGGGTGCCCCTGTCTCTTGGTAGGCGCCCCTGTCTCTTGGTAGGCGCCCCTGTCTCTTGGTGGGCGCCCCTGTCTCTTGGTGGGCGCCCCTGTCTCTTGGTGGGTGCCCCTGTCTCTTGGTAGGCGCCCCTGTCTCTTGGTAGGCGCCCCTGTCTCTTGGTAGGCGCCCCTGTCTCTTGGTGGGCGCCCCTGTCTCTTGGTGGGCGCCACTTTCTCTTGGTTGACGCCCCTGTCTCTTGGTTGACGCCCCTGTCTCTTAGGTGGGCGCCCCTGTCTCTTGGTGGGTGCCCCTGTCTCTTGGTAGGCGCCACTGTCTCTTGGTGGGTGCCCCTGTCTCTTGGTAGGCGCCCCTGTCTCTTGGTAGGCGCCCCTGTCTCTTGGTGGGCGCCCCTGTCTCTTGGTGGGCGCCCCTGTCTCTTGGTGGGTGCCCCTGTCTCTTGGTGGGCGCCCCTGTCTCTTGGTGGGCGCCCCTGTCTCTTGATGGGTGCCCCTGTCTCTTGGTGGGCGCCCCTGTCTCTTGGTTGGCGCCCCTATCTCTTGGTGGGCGCCCCTGTCTCTTGGTGGGCGCCCCTGTCTCTTGGTGGGTGCCCCTGTCTTTTGGTAGGCGCCCCTGTCTCTTGGTGGGTGCCCCTGTCTCTTGGTAGGCGCCCCTGTCTCTTGGTAGGCGCCCCTGTCTCTTGGTGGGCGCCCCTGTCTCTTGGTGGGCGCCCCTGTCTCTTGGTGGGTGCCCCTGTCTCTTGGTAGGCGCCCCTGTCTCTTGGTAGGCGCCCCTGTCTCTTGGTAGGCGCCCCTGTCTCTTGGTGGGCGCCCCTGTCTCTTGGTGGGCGCCACTTTCTCTTGGTTGACGCCCCTGTCTCTTGGTTGACGCCCCTGTCTCTTAGGTGGGCGCCCCTGTCTCTTGGTGGGTGCCCCTGTCTCTTGGTAGGCGCCACTGTCTCTTGGTGGGTGCCCCTGTCTCTTGGTAGGCGCCCCTGTCTCTTGGTAGGCGCCCCTGTCTCTTGGTGGGCGCCCCTGTCTCTTGGTGGGCGCCCTGTCTCTTGGTGGGTGCCCCTGTCTCTTGGTGGGCGCCCCTGTCTCTTGGTGGGCGCCCCTGTCTCTTGATGGGTGCCCCTGTCTCTTGGTGGGCGCCCCTGTCTCTTGGTTGGCGCCCCTGTCTCTTGGTGGGCGCCCCTATCTCTTGGTGGGCGCCCCTGTCTCTTGGTGGGCGCCCCTGTCTCTTGGTGGGTGCCCCTGTCTCTTGGTAGGCGCCCCTGTCTCTTGGTAGGCGCCCCTGTCTCTTGGTGGGCGCCCCTGTCTCTTGGTGGGCGCCCCTGTCTCTTGGTGGGTGCCCCTGTCTCTTGGTAGGCGCCCCTGTCTCTTGGTAGGCGCCCCTGTCTCTTGGTGGGCGCCTTCTGCATAATTAAATTAGAGTTAGGAAAATAAAAAACTGACAATTGAATGCTATAAAAATAACTGGCATTGAATATAAATTTCGCAATCACAAAATAATTGAAATACTCGTAGAATTAAAAAAAATGTTTTTTTGCAGCACTAATTAAAAAAATGGTTCCGCAGTCCTGAAGTGCTCATCAGGAGACAACAGTTACTACCAGACGTCATCTTGAAGGGCGAAAACATCTGCCTTCTCTTTGCAGTCTTCTAACAAATGAAGCACTCAGGCACAGTTCTCCTGACAATTTAATTACTCTCGGCTCCAGAACAAACAAAAAAGCTGAGCACTCACGCGTCACAAGCATCTGCTTTTAAGATTTTCATCTAGCTATCAGTTTTTTATAAGCGAGCAAGCGAACATGGCACCTCGGAGAAACCAGCTTCAAGGACACAATTCTGAAGGACACAGTTCTGAAGGACACAGTTCTGAAGGACACAATTCTAAAGGACACAAATCTGAAAGACACAGTTCTGAAGGACACAATTCTGAAGGACACAGTTCTGAAGGACACAATTCTGAAGAACACAGTTCTGAAGGACACAATTCTGTAGGAAACAGTTCTGAAGGACACAGTTCTGAAGGACACAATTCTGAAGGACACAATTCTAAAGGACACAAATCTGAAAGACACAGTTCTGAAGGACACAATTCTGAAGGACACAGTTCTGAAGGACACAATTCTGAAGGACACAGTTCTGAAGGACACAAATCTGAAGGACACAGTTCTGAAGGACACAATTCTGAAAGCCACAATTCTAAAGGACACAGTTCTGAAGGACACAATTCTGAAGGCCACAGTTCTGAAGGACACAAATCTGAAAGACACAGTTCTGAAGGACACAATTCTGAAGGACACAATTCTGAAGGCCACAATTCTAAAGGACACAGTTCTGAAGGACACCATTCCGAAGGACACAGTTCTGAAGGACACAATTCACACGCTACATGGTGTACAGCAGCCCTGACTTTTTGATCATCAGGCATGTGCACTGTCTGTGCCTTGGGGTTGGCCCTCACGGCTGTGAACCCAAATTGGCCTATTTTCGTGCTCACAAGTCACAAAGAAAGCGACCGCGTGTGTAGCGGAATCGAACCAGCTGTGTCCCAAAGGATTGGATTCAAGAATTTTGATTGAGCATACTAAATTTAACTAAATGGCGGAAGCAGCACTCACTTAGCCAACGACCCATTCGCCGAGTCTTTCTTCTCAGTCGATGACTTCTCCGCTCCAACTGCACCGTGAGGTCCTCGTCGAGGCGTTGAAGCTTCAGGATCGTCCGCATCTTCGTCGTCGCTGTCGCGGTCGGATTCCATCAGCTCTTCGCCAATTGAAGGCAGAGCCGATGAAGGCGACTGCTGCTGCTGCTTGAAAGAGCTCCCAGCGAGATCCAGCTCATCCTGAAAGGCGGTGAAACGTGTTGAGCTCTTCCTGGCCGGATGACAATCGTCTGAACACTTTGTCAAACTATAATGTCTTCAATACTGTAACCTACTTGGATAATTAAATTCTTATCATTATTGTTGAGAACTCTTTTTAGCATAACGAATTGCATTCACAACAAAGAAGCAATAAAACTTCCATCAGACAGAATCGCCCCAAAGGTGTCCAAATTCTCGAAGTAATTAGAAGCTGCTCAACTCTCGCTATTGTTGCAACACAATGTACTCACCGAGCCATCTGCCAATTCGCGCATGTTATATGTGAGATCGTTTAATAAATCTTCGCGGAACTTGTCCCGATACTCCGGGTACTGACTGAGCAGCTCCATCAGGCCAGCTAAGTCTATGCATTGTATGTCGCAGTAAGTCAGGGAGCGGACGTCGCATCGGGATCTCAGCAGGGGTTGTTGCTGCTGCTGCTGATAGTCGATGTCAGGGCCAAATAAGTCGCCTTTGCCTGGTTTTGGTGGAAAGTGCATCTGGTGGATTTTATGATTACTGTATTGACGATTTTTTTTAGATTATTACTGGTGGATCTGATGCCGAGTTCCTGTCTCTCTCTCCTCTCACTCTGAGGTATCTCCCCTCTCCCTCTCTCCCTCTCTCCCTCTCTTCCTCTCTCCCTCTCCCTCTCCCTCTCTTTCTCTCTCCCTCTCTTTCTCTCTCCCTCTCTTCCTCTCTCCTTCTCTCCTTCTCTCCTTCTCTCCCCTCTCCCTCTCTCCTTCTCTCCCTCTCTCCTTCGTCCCGCCCTCCCTCTCTCCCTCTCTTTTTTCCGCTCTCCCTCTCCTACGCCCTAGCTCCCCTCCAACTCTCACTCTCTCCCTCTCTCCCTCTCTTCTCTTCCTCTTGAAACCAATTAACCGATAAGCCTCACCTAACAGCGCTACAACCATGCCGTCCTTAAGAATCTCCATAGAGCCGTTGACCAAAAAGTAGATGTACTTTAGCGCATCGCCGCTGTGCACCAGATATTCTTCGGGTCGGCAGAACAGGGTGCTGATCCGCTGTGCGATGGCTTTCAAACAGCCTTGACTTGCGGACTCAAATATCGGCAATGACAGAATTTCTCTGTTTAGGTGCAAAGCAATGTCGCCTCTCAATTCTTCGGAGAAGTCGCGCATGATCTGCAATAGCAAATTTTTGTTTGTTGGTGATCGGGTCACGTGAAAGCTAAAAAGAACAAGTATCTAAGTACCTTTCAGGTAGCAAATGGACACATGAAAAAGATAAATGAACAACTCAAAGACACCTCAAAAACACCTCAAAGACAGCAAAAAGACCCTCAAAGACCCCAAACGGGGACACCTCAGAGACGCCAAATGGTGACAACTCAGAGACACCAAATAAACACCTCAAAGACACCAAAGGGGGACACCTCAAAGACACTAAATGGGGACACCTCAAAGACATAAATAGACACCTTAAAGACACCAAATGGGAACACCTCAAAGACACCAAACGAACACCTCAAAGACACCGAATGAACACCTCAAAGACACCGAATTGGCACACCTCAAAGACCACAAATGGGGACACCTCAAAAACACCAAATAGACACCGAATAGACACCTTAAAGACACCAAATGGGGACACCTCAAAGACATCAAATAGACACCTCAAAGACATCAAATAGACACCTTAAAGACACCGAATAGACACCTTAAAGACACCGAATAGACACCTCAAAGACACCGAATGGACATTTCAAAGACACCAAATGGAGACACCTCAAAGACATCAAATAGACACCTTAAAGACACCGAATAGACACGTTTTAAGACACCAAATGGAGACACCTCAAGGACACCAAATAGACACCTTAAAGACACCAAATGGGAACACCTCAAAGACACCGAATGGACATTTTAAAGACACCGAATAGACACCTCAAAGACATCAAATGCTTGGACACCTCTCATGTACCAAAAAATGGACACCCACAGCCTCCAAAACACAAAGTCACCAAAAAGGTTTTGATTCAACCCTCAACCGTAGAAACAGCGCATAAAAACTTGCAAATAAAAATTCCAATCGCGTCTCACATCGCATGGATTGATGCCTCGGTTGATGGCCCACATAGCCTGGAAATATTCCTGCATCCGGCGTTTCAAATGCTTAGGAATGTGATGCGTTCGAGTGAAATCTTTCAGCTCCTGCGTCTTGGCCGTATAGGCCGCACGTTTGGCGTACATCTTCTGGATGAGGGCCGTTACGTTGCCGAATACGGCAGCGTGCATGAGGGCTGCAAAAATTATGAACAATAAACTGTTTTCATTTTCGACATCAAAACTATACAGAAATTCTCACCCTCATGTGCATACAATCCGTAACATAACATTGTGTTTCATGTCACTACATTCAGTAACATAGCCTGGGTTACTTACAATAAATAACGAATCCCTGAGTTTCATGTACACAAAGTACATAAAAATTAATTAGAGTGCGTGAAGTTCTCATTGGATTTTTTCGCACTTTTTATAATCAGCAGCACAAAACTTTCATACTGTACTTTTCATTGTCATCAAAGTGCTGGAATGCAGCAATTAACTAGGAAACGCAAAAAAGAAAATTCAACGCAAAAGAAAAACTGATACACACTGTGAGGGTTCGATGGAAGCATTTGCGAAGTTTTATTTCACACAAGAGTCTCACAATAGCCCCTTCACGCTTCCCTGCCGCAAACTGCGTCATTAAAGTCATTGTTTTCTTGCGTCAAATCCAATTTGCGTCAGTTCTTCTTTTCGAAATCTTTCTTAAAAAAAATTTTCTAAAGCGAAAAGTCATCGAGCTGAGGCAATTCTGCCCATTCCGCTGACTCCTGAGAACGTACAAGCGCGCCAATACTGGAAGCAGACACGCACTCATACACACGCTCACACAGGATGTACAGCGGCTCTTTGACTTTCTAATCATCGAGGCATGTACACCCTCTGTGCCTAAGGGGTTGGCACTCATGGGTGTGAATCGTTCGACAACCAACCCACATGACCAAATGTTTTGTGCGCAGAAACCGCCAATCAATGTGACTCGAATAGCACTTGCCTCCAATAAGCATGACGCAAATGCTGAATATCTTCTCGTGGTCCGTGTTGGCCGACACGTTGCCGAATCCGATGCTAGTCAAGCTGCTGCAGGTGAAGTAAAGCGCCGTGATGTACCGAGAAGCTTGAGTAGGACCGCTCAGTTGAGAATTAGGACAGCTGTTTGACACGTTTACAAAGCTATCCGAAGTAGGTAATTCTAAAGTACACGACGATCTTTCATTTTGAAATGGAGCGTTGATGTCTTGACTGAGCTTGGCGACCCAACCTGGCAGAGGAAGTTAGGGTTATTTGGTTGTCTGATGGAATTCTCGTTACTTGACGAAATATTAGGCTTCACATAGTTGTATTCAATTCGAGATCATGGACAGCTTAACTACAAGGGTGCTAGACTTTCGACTTTCTTCGAAATCAGCGGTTGGCCGGCAAGGAACGCACACTCAGCAACATGTTAAAGATTCCAACACCAAAAACCAGTGGTTAACAGTTCTCAGATCCCAGCCCCAAATGATACAGAGTTGATGCAGTTTGCGTCACACAGCCCCTAGCTTAGACTTCCACTTGTTGACCATTGGTTTTGATATAGTATGGCTGCTAGCGATTCCCAGTAGCTAAGCATTATCGCAATGATTGCGAATTGTCTACTTCGAAGTATATGCCAACCTGCCGCTTCTCCCCGCGTCTCCGCTTTGTCCTTTGTTTGTTATCGCCACCGAAGCTAATCTTAAATTTGTTAGGCCCGAGGCTCTCGACTTCCTACATGTAGTAAATGCATGCCTAAATACACAGTAAACCCAACGTCTCGTCAATGGCGTCGCATATTGGGCCTCTAGACCTGGACGCGCCTGAACGCGCTCGACTTGGCTTACGGAATTCAGTGCATTGGCTCGAACAAAGAAATAGACTGATCAAGACGACAACAGGCAAGAAGCAGACAATTTTCTAGCAGTTTGCGGTCTGCCGGCTCTGGAAAAGCTTGCATCTTTGCTTGCGCCAGAAAAGGTCGACGGCGTGATGTTCACTGTCATCGAGACAACCATCCAGTCTTACCTGCGGCCCAAGTCGCGCATTTTTCTAGGTGGAAATTTTAACATGTTGATGAATGCATATTTGTCCATGGTGTCTATGTCTATGTCTATGGCAAGAACGCATCCATGCGTTCTCTGGAGCACACTTGGCGTATGCCCAATTTAAAAACAAGACGAAAAATCGAACTACATTCTATGCTAAATTGACGCCGTCGTCGTCGATTGCTTTATCCAACTGAGGACGTGACTTTGCATTAGTTTGCGATTTCCTATTGAACCACACCTGACAGTTGGTTTCTGGCGCGTGCTCAGTCAAGATTTATGCATATACTCGTAGGTAACACTGTGTGAGCTGTGCAGAGAGGGGTAGAGATTCGCAGCTTTCCTACTGAACAGCACAGCCTGTCACGTGCAAATGGGTTATCGGATGCGGAGCGCAACCCGTTGCCCCAGATAATCGCGTGAATAAATACTGAGCAGGTCTGAAACCTACAGAGATCTTCTCAATAAATAGTGTATGCAGTTCTGTAACTACCCAAAGCAAATGCAACGCTTTTCATTTGATTAAATATAGAAATTTTGTATTTGTCAAACAAATACAATCAGTCAGTGATTGCTTGTTTGACAATTTTCAATTTAATTTTTAGCTGAAAAACTGTTATTTTACATGTACACACGCTAATTAGTTTTTATTTTGAAAATTTTCTATCGTTAACGAAATTAAGGACATACATTTATTCATAACAACCCTTGAACTTGGAAATTCTGTGACTCAAAGACGCCAACGAAAAAAACGCTGCTCGACTGCCTACTGATTTTCGCACGGCAGTCCTTGACAGGCGGTACAGCCCGTACCAGCTTGAGCAGGGAATTATTAGAAATAGCGAAACTTGAAGATATAACTTGAAGACACGATGCTTAGAGAGACAGGGAATAATGGCACAAGGACTTAAGACGCAAGGATTTGACACAGGAACTCAAGACACAGGGACTTAAGACACAGGGACTCAAGACACAGGGACTCAAGACACCGGGACTCAAGACACAGGGACTCAAGACACAGGGACTTAAGACACAGGGACTAAGACACAAGGACAAAAGACACAGGGACTAAAAAAACACATGGACCAGGGACCTCTAAGACATGGAGATCTCAAGGTCTCCCCAGCTGCCACTCACTGATATCTCTGGTCGCATTGACTTCCAACTGCTTCCTGCCAATAACGAGCCAGACGCAAGCGAACCAGTGGGCGCTCAGGGCAAACATGGAGATGAGCAGCAGCAGCACTAGGCTTGAGTACTGAGCATAGCGATCGATCTTCTGGTACAGCTTCACTAAGCGAAGCATTCGAGCCAGCTTCATCAGATTGAAGACCTCCTGCGGGAGTTTTTTGGGGAGTTTGGAGCATGGCGGCATTGAGGAGGATGTTCCAGTGAGATCTGCTGAGGCAGAGAACATGGGCAAATATTGCTGTAACTTTTCAGGCGAATATTGTAGGGCAGCCGAATAGCTTGAATAAACATGCGAGGTTCACAGGTCCGGGAGGGCGGTCTGGTCTGGTATGCTGCGTATTGACACTGGGTGCTGGTTTGGGTCAAAATGCAGGACTGGGTGAGTTCCTTGCTGTTGGGTTTCTGATAGCAAAGCATTGCCGCACCGCAGCTCGCACAGCCACTTGGACAGGAGCGCTGGATGCGGTGTTCTAACAGACAGACAGACAGA
>NIVC01002937.1:0-31713 GCA_002269645.1 Macrostomum lignano
ACCGGACTGACAGCGTCTCAGGTGCCTCAGCCGACTTCTTAGAAGTGTCCAGACGTGAGGTGTCAGCCTATTAGTCGACTAATGGCTCTTGGCCTTTAAAGTCTTGGTCGATATCTTGCTGGAGTTGCTTGCGTCACTCGTCTGCATCAAAGCTGACTTGCCGTCTCCAGACTGGGCCTGTCAAATTTGGCATTTATACGAGAATTCAGGATTGACAGTTTACAACTGATATTCTACTGAGACTTTGAAACAGACTGGCATATTGGTGTCAGTACAGTCTGTAGGTTAGCTGGACCACCTAAACTTGAATTCCACCTCCTATCTGTGAGGCTCTTCAACAGACTGGCTCAGTTGCGTCAGTGCAGTCTGTAGGTTAGCTGGACCAGCTAAACTTGAATTCCACCTCCTATTGGTGAGGCTCTAAAACAGACTGGCTCAGTTGCGTCAGTGCAGTCTGTAGGTTAGCTGGACCACCTAAACTTGAATTCCACCTCCTATCTGTGAGGCTCTAAAACAGACTGGATCAGTTGCGTCAGTACAGTCTGTAGGTTAGCTGGACACCTAAACTTGAATTCACCCATCTGTGAGGCTCTAAAACAGACTGGCTCTGTGGCGTCAGTACAGTCTGTAGGTTAGCTGGACCAGTTCAATTAGAATAGGATAAGCCAAATCTGAACACTTTGCAGCAAGCTCACCACAGTAGATTCAATCTCGTCCTATGACTGAACTGCGATGAGGCAACACGTCTGTCCACCGGACTGACCAGCGTCTCAGGTGCCTCAGCTGACTTCTTAGAAGTGTCCAGACGTGAGGTGTCAGCCTATAGTCGACTTAATGGCTCTTGGTCTTAAAGTCTTGGTCGATATCTTGCTGGAGTTGCTTGCGTCACTCGTCTGCATCAAAGCTGACTTGCCGTCTCCAGACTGGGCCTGTCAAATTTGGCATTTATACGAGAATTCAGGATTGACAGTTTACAACTGATATTCTACTGAGACTTTGAAACAGACTGGCATATTGGTGTCAGTGCAGTCTGTAGGTTAGCTGGACCACCTAAACTTGAATTCCACCTCCTATCTGTGAGGCTCTTAAACAGACTGGCTCTGTGGCGTCAGTGCAGTCTGTAGGTTAGCTGGACCTCCTAAACTTGAATTCCACCCCATCTATGAGGCTCTAAAACAGACTGGCTCTGTGGCGTCAGTACAGTCTGTAGGTTAGCTGGACCAGTTCAATTAGAATAGGATAAGCCAAATCTGAACACTTTGCAGCAAGCTCACCACAGTAGATTCAATCTCGTCCTATGACTGAACTGCGATGAGGCAACACGTCTGTCCACCGGACTGACCAGCGTCTCAGGTGCCTCAGCCGACTTCTTAGAAGTGTCCAGACGTGAGGTGTCAGCCTATAGTCGACTAATGGCTCTTGGCCTTTAAAGTCTTGGTCGATATCTTGCTGGAGTTGCTTGCGTCACTCGTCTGCATCAAAGCTGACTTGCCGTCTCCAGACTGGGCCTGTCAAATTTGGCATTTATACGAGAATTCAGGATTGACAGTTTACAACTGATATTCTACTGAGACTTTGAAACAGACTGGCATATTGGTGTCAGTACAGTCTGTAGGTTAGCTGGACCACCTAAACTTGAATTCCACCTCCTATCTGTGAGGCTCTTCAACAGACTGGCTCAGTTGCGTCAGTGCAGTCTGTAGGTTAGCTGGACCAGCTAAACTTGAATTCCACCTCCTATTGGTGAGGCTCTAAAACAGACTGGCTCAGTTGCGTCAGTGCAGTCTGTAGGTTAGCTGGACCACCTAAACTTGAATTCCACCTCCTATCTGTGAGGCTCTTCAACAGACTGGATCAGTTGCGTCAGTACAGTCTGTAGGTTAGCTGGACCACCTAAACTTGAATTCCACCCCATCTGTGAGGCTCTAAAACAGACTGGCTCTGTGGCGTCAGTACAGTCTGTAGGTTAGCTGGACCAGTTCAATTAGAATAGGATAAGCCAAATCTGAACACTTTTGCAGCAAGCTCACCACAGTAGATTCAATCTCGTCCTATGACTGAACTGCGATGAGGCAACACGTCTGTCCACCGGACTGACCAGCGTCTCAGGTGCCTCAGCTGACTTCTTAGAAGTGTCCAGACGTGAGGTGTCAGCCTATAGTCGACTTAATGGCTCTTGGTCTTAAAGTCTTGGTCGATATCTTGCTGGAGTTGCTTGCGTCACTCGTCTGCATCAAAGCTGACTTGCCGTCTCCAGACTGGGCCTGTCAAATTTGGCATTTATACGAGAATTCAGGATTGACAGTTTACAACTGATATTCTACTGAGACTTTGAAACAGACTGGCATATTGGTGTCAGTACAGTCTGTAGGTTAGCTGGACCACCTAAACTTGAATTCCACCTCCTATCTGTGAGGCTCTTCAACAGACTGGCTCTGTGGCGTCAGTGCAGTCTGTAGGTTAGCTGGACCTCCTAAACTTGAATTCCACCCCATCTATGAGGCTCTAAAACAGACTGGCTCTGTGGCGTCAGTACAGTCTGTAGGTTAGCTGGACCAGTTCAATTAGAATAGGATAAGCCAAATCTGAACACTTTTGCAGCAAGCTCACCACAGTAGATTCAATCTCGTCCTATGACTGAACTGCGATGAGGCAACACGTCTGTCCACCGGACTGACCAGCGTCTCAGGTGCCTCAGCTGACTTCTTAGAAGTGTCCAGACGTGAGGTGTCAGCCTATAGTCGACTTAATGGCTCTTGGTCTTAAAGTCTTGGTCGATATCTTGCTGGAGTTGCTTGCGTCACTCGTCTGCATCAAAGCTGACTTGCCGTCTCCAGACTGGGCCTGTCAAATTTGGCATTTATACGAGAATTCAGGATTGACAGTTTACAACTGATATTCTACTGAGACTTTGAAACAGACTGGCATATTGGTGTCAGTACAGTCTGTAGGTTAGCTGGACCACCTAAACTTGAATTCCACCTCCTATCTGTGAGGCTCTTCAACAGACTGGCTCAGTTGCGTCAGTGCAGTCTGTAGGTTAGCTGGACCAGCTAAACTTGAATTCCACCTCCTATTGGTGAGGCTCTAAAACAGACTGGCTCAGTTGCGTCAGTGCAGTCTGTAGGTTAGCTGGACCACCTAAACTTGAATTCCACCTCCTATCTGTGAGGCTCTAAAACAGACTGGATCAGTTGCGTCAGTACAGTCTGTAGGTTAGCTGGACCACCTAAACTTGAATTCCACCCCATCTGTGAGGCTCTAAAACAGACTGGCTCTGTGGCGTCAGTACAGTCTGTAGGTTAGCTGGACCAGTTCAATTAGAATAGGATAAGCCAAATCTGAACACTTTGCAGCAAGCTCACCACAGTAGATTCAATCTCGTCCTATGACTGAACTGCGATGAGGCAACACGTCTGTCCACCGGACTGACCAGCGTCTCAGGTGCCTCAGCTGACTTCTTAGAAGTGTCCAGACGTGAGGTGTCAGCCTATAGTCGACTTAATGGCTCTTGGTCTTAAAGTCTTGGTCGATATCTTGCTGGAGTTGCTTGCGTCACTCGTCTGCATCAAAGCTGACTTGCCGTCTCCAGACTGGGCCTGTCAAATTTGGCATTTATACGAGAATTCAGGATTGACAGTTTACAACTGATATTCTACTGAGACTTTGAAACAGACTGGCATATTGGTGTCAGTGCAGTCTGTAGGTTAGCTGGACCACCTAAACTTGAATTCCACCTCCTATCTGTGAGGCTCTTCAACAGACTGGCTCTGTGGCGTCAGTGCAGTCTGTAGGTTAGCTGGACCTCCTAAACTTGAATTCCACCCCATCTATGAGGCTCTAAAACAGACTGGCTCTGTGGCGTCAGTACAGTCTGTAGGTTAGCTGGACCAGTTCAATTAGAATAGGATAAGCCAAATCTGAACACTTTTGCAGCAAGCTCACCACAGTAGATTCAATCTCGTCCTATGACTGAACTGCGATGAGGCAACACGTCTGTCCACCGGACTGACCAGCGTCTCAGGTGCCTCAGCCGACTTCTTAGAAGTGTCCAGACGTGAGGTGTCAGCCTATAGTCGACTAATGGCTCTTGGCCTTTAAAGTCTTGGTCGATATCTTGCTGGAGTTGCTTGCGTCACTCGTCTGCATCAAAGCTGACTTGCCGTCTCCAGACTGGGCCTGTCAAATTTGGCATTTATACGAGAATTCAGGATTGACAGTTTACAACTGATATTCTACTGAGACTTTGAAACAGACTGGCATATTGGTGTCAGTACAGTCTGTAGGTTAGCTGGACCACCTAAACTTGAATTCCACCTCCTATCTGTGAGGCTCTTCAACAGACTGGCTCAGTTGCGTCAGTGCAGTCTGTAGGTTAGCTGGACCAGCTAAACTTGAATTCCACCTCCTATTGGTGAGGCTCTAAAACAGACTGGCTCAGTTGCGTCAGTGCAGTCTGTAGGTTAGCTGGACCACCTAAACTTGAATTCCACCTCCTATCTGTGAGGCTCTAAAACAGACTGGATCAGTTGCGTCAGTACAGTCTGTAGGTTAGCTGGACCACCTAAACTTGAATTCCACCCCATCTGTGAGGCTCTAAAACAGACTGGCTCTGTGGCGTCAGTACAGTCTGTAGGTTAGCTGGACCAGTTCAATTAGAATAGGATAAGCCAAATCTGAACACTTTTGCAGCAAGCTCACCACAGTAGATTCAATCTCGTCCTATGACTGAACTGCGATGAGGCAACACGTCTGTCCACCGGACTGACCAGCGTCTCAGGTGCCTCAGCTGACTTCTTAGAAGTGTCCAGACGTGAGGTGTCAGCCTATAGTCGACTTAATGGCTCTTGGTCTTAAAGTCTTGGTCGATATCTTGCTGGAGTTGCTTGCGTCACTCGTCTGCATCAAAGCTGACTTGCCGTCTCCAGACTGGGCCTGTCAAATTTGGCATTTATACGAGAATTAAGGATTGACAGTTTACAACTGATATTCTACTGAGACTTTGAAACAGACTGGCATATTGGTGTCAGTACAGTCTGTAGGTTAGCTGGACCACCTAAACTTGAATTCCACCTCCTATCTGTGAGGCTCTTCAACAGACTGGCTCAGTTGCGTCAGTGCAGTCTGTAGGTTAGCTGGACCAGCTAAACTTGAATTCCACCTCCTATCTGTGAGGCTCTTAAACAGACTTGATCAGTTGCGTCAGTACAGTCTGTAGGTTAGCTGGACCACCTAAACTTGAATTCCACCCCATCTGTGAGGCTCTAAAACAGACTGGCTCTGTGGCGTCAGTACAGTCTGTAGGTTAGCTGCACCAGTTCAATTAGAATAGGATAAGCCAAATCTGAACACTTTGCAGCAAGCTCACCACAGTAGATTCAATCTCGTCCTATGACTGAACTGCGATGAGGCAACACGTCTGTCCACCGGACTGACCAGCGTCTCAGGTGCCTCAGCTGACTTCTTAGAAGTGTCCAGACGTGAGGTGTCAGCCTATAGTCGACTTAATGGCTCTTGGTCTTAAAGTCTTGGTCGATATCTTGCTGGAGTTGCTTGCGTCACTCGTCTGCATCAAAGCTGACTTGCCGTCTCCAGACTGGGCCTGTCAAATTTGGCATTTATACGAGAATTCAGGATTGACAGTTTACAACTGATATTCTACTGAGACTTTGAAACAGACTGGCATATTGGTGTCAGTACAGTCTGTAGGTTAGCTGGACCACCTAAACTTGAATTCCACCTCCTATCTGTGAGGCTCTTAAACAGACTGGCTCTGTGGCGTCAGTGCAGTCTGTAGGTTAGCTGGACCTCCTAAACTTGAATTCCACCCCATCTATGAGGCTCTAAAACAGACTGGCTCTGTGGCGTCAGTACAGTCTGTAGGTTAGCTGGACCAGTTCAATTAGAATAGGATAAGCCAAATCTGAACACTTTTGCAGCAAGCTCACCACAGTAGATTCAATCTCGTCCTATGACTGAACTGCGATGAGGCAACACGTCTGTCCACCGGACTGACCAGCGTCTCAGGTGCCTCAGCCGACTTCTTAGAAGTGTCCAGACGTGAGGTGTCAGCCTATAGTCGACTAATGGCTCTTGGCCTTTAAAGTCTTGGTCGATATCTTGCTGGAGTTGCTTGCGTCACTCGTCTGCATCAAAGCTGACTTGCCGTCTCCAGACTGGGCCTGTCAAATTTGGCATTTATACGAGAATTCAGGATTGACAGTTTACAACTGATATTCTACTGAGACTTTGAAACAGACTGGCATATTGGTGTCAGTACAGTCTGTAGGTTAGCTGGACCACCTAAACTTGAATTCCACCCCATCTGTGAGGCTCTAAAACAGACTGGCTCTGTGGCGTCAGTACAGTCTGTAGGTTAGCTGGACCAGTTCAATTAGAATAGGATAAGCCAAATCTGAACACTTTGCAGCAAGCTCACCACAGTAGATTCAATCTCGTCCTATGACTGAACTGCGATGAGGCAACACGTCTGTCCACCGGACTGACCAGCGTCTCAGGTGCCTCAGCTGACTTCTTAGAAGTGTCCAGACGTGAGGTGTCAGCCTATAGTCGACTTAATGGCTCTTGGTCTTAAAGTCTTGGTCGATATCTTGCTGGAGTTGCTTGCGTCACTCGTCTGCATCAAAGCTGACTTGCCGTCTCCAGACTGGGCCTGTCAAATTTGGCATTTATACGAGAATTCAGGATTGACAGTTTACAACTGATATTCTACTGAGACTTTGAAACAGACTGGCATATTGGTGTCAGTACAGTCTGTAGGTTAGCTGGACCACCTAAACTTGAATTCCACCTCCTATCTGTGAGGCTCTTAAACAGACTGGCTCTGTGGCGTCAGTGCAGTCTGTAGGTTAGCTGGACCTCCTAAACTTGAATTCCACCCCATCTATGAGGCTCTAAAACAGACTGGCTCTGTGGCGTCAGTACAGTCTGTAGGTTAGCTGGACCAGTTCAATTAGAATAGGATAAGCCAAATCTGAACACTTTTGCAGCAAGCTCACCACAGTAGATTCAATCTCGTCCTATGACTGAACTGCGATGAGGCAACACGTCTGTCCACCGGACTGACCAGCGTCTCAGGTGCCTCAGCCGACTTCTTAGAAGTGTCCAGACGTGAGGTGTCAGCCTATAGTCGACTAATGGCTCTTGGCCTTTAAAGTCTTGGTCGATATCTTGCTGGAGTTGCTTGCGTCACTCGTCTGCATCAAAGCTGACTTGCCGTCTCCAGACTGGGCCTGTCAAATTTGGCATTTATACGAGAATTCAGGATTGACAGTTTACAACTGATATTCTACTGAGACTTTGAAACAGACTGGCATATTGGTGTCAGTACAGTCTGTAGGTTAGCTGGACCACCTAAACTTGAATTCCACCTCCTATCTGTGAGGCTCTTCAACAGACTGGCTCAGTTGCGTCAGTGCAGTCTGTAGGTTAGCTGGACCAGCTAAACTTGAATTCCACCTCCTATTGGTGAGGCTCTAAAACAGACTGGCTCAGTTGCGTCAGTGCAGTCTGTAGGTTAGCTGGACCACCTAAACTTGAATTCCACCTCCTATCTGTGAGGCTCTTCAACAGACTGGATCAGTTGCGTCAGTACAGTCTGTAGGTTAGCTGGACCACCTAAACTTGAATTCCACCCCATCTGTGAGGCTCTAAAACAGACTGGCTCTGTGGCGTCAGTACAGTCTGTAGGTTAGCTGGACCAGTTTAATTAGAATAGGATAAGCCAAATCTGAACACTTTGCAGCAAGCTCACCACAGTAGATTCAATCTCGTCCTATGACTGAACTGCGATGAGGCAACACGTCTGTCCACCGGACTGACCAGCGTCTCAGGTGCCTCAGCTGACTTCTTAGAAGTGTCCAGACGTGAGGTGTCAGCCTATAGTCGACTTAATGGCTCTTGGTCTTAAAGTCTTGGTCGATATCTTGCTGGAGTTGCTTGCGTCACTCGTCTGCATCAAAGCTGGCTTGCCGTCTCCAGACTGGGCCTGTCAAATTTGGCATTTATACGAGAATTAAGGATTGACAGTTTACAACTGATATTCTACTGAGACTTTGAAACAGACTGGCATATTGGTGTCAGTACAGTCTGTAGGTTAGCTGGACCACCTAAACTTGAATTCCACCTCCTATCTGTGAGGCTCTTCAACAGACTGGCTCAGTTGCGTCAGTGCAGTCTGTAGGTTAGCTGGACCAGCTAAACTTGAATTCCACCTCCTATCTGTGAGGCTCTTAAACAGACTTGATCAATTGCGTCAGTACAGTCTGTAGGTTAGCTGGACCACCTAAACTTGAATTCCACCCCATCTGTGAGGCTCTAAAACAGACTGGCTCTGTGGCGTCAGTACAGTCTGTAGGTTAGCTGGACCAGTTCAATTAGAATAGGATAAGCCAAATCTGAACACTTTTGCAGCAAGCTCACCACAGTAGATTCAATCTCGTCCTATGACTGAACTGCGATGAGGCAACACGTCTGTCCACCGGACTGACCAGCGTCTCAGGTGCCTCAGCCGACTTCTTAGAAGTGTCCAGACGTGAGGTGTCAGCCTATAGTCGACTTAATGGCTCTTGGTCTTAAAGTCTTGGTCGATATCTTGCTGGAGTTGCTTGCGTCACTCGTCTGCATCAAAGCTGACTTGCCGTCTCCAGACTGGGCCTGTCAAATTTGGCATTTATACGAGAATTCAGGATTGTTAGTTTACAACTGATATTCTACTGAGACTTTGAAACAGACTGGCATATTGGTGTCAGTACAGTCTGTAGGTTAGCTGGACCACCTAAACTTGAATTCCACCTCCTATCTGTGAGGCTCTTCAACAGACTGGCTCAGTTGCGTCAGTGCAGTCTGTAGGTTAGCTGGACCAGCTAAACTTGAATTCCACCTCCTATTGGTGAGGCTCTAAAACAGACTGGCTCAGTTGCGTCAGTGCAGTCTGTAGGTTAGCTGGACCACCTAAACTTGAATTCCACCTCCTATCTGTGAGGCTCTAAAACAGACTGGATCAGTTGCGTCAGTACAGTCTGTAGGTTAGCTGGACCACCTAAACTTGAATTCCACCCCATCTGTGAGGCTCTAAAACAGACTGGCTCTGTGGCGTCAGTACAGTCTGTAGGTTAGCTGGACCAGTTCAATTAGAATAGGATAAGCCAAATCTGAACACTTTGCAGCAAGCTCACCACAGTAGATTCAATCTCGTCCTATGACTGAACTGCGATGAGGCAACACGTCTGTCCACCGGACTGACCAGCGTCTCAGGTGCCTCAGCTGACTTCTTAGAAGTGTCCAGACGTGAGGTGTCAGCCTATAGTCGACTTAATGGCTCTTGGTCTTAAAGTCTTGGTCGATATCTTGCTGGAGTTGCTTGCGTCACTCGTCTGCATCAAAGCTGACTTGCCGTCTCCAGACTGGGCCTGTCAAATTTGGCATTTATACGAGAATTAAGGATTGACAGTTTACAACTGATATTCTACTGAGACTTTGAAACAGACTGGCATATTGGTGTCAGTACAGTCTGTAGGTTAGCTGGACCACCTAAACTTGAATTCCACCTCCTATCTGTGAGGCTCTTCAACAGACTGGCTCAGTTGCGTCAGTGCAGTCTGTAGGTTAGCTGGACCAGCTAAACTTGAATTCCACCTCCTATCTGTGAGGCTCTTAAACAGACTTGATCAGTTGCGTCAGTACAGTCTGTAGGTTAGCTGGACCACCTAAACTTGAATTCCACCCCATCTGTGAGGCTCTAAAACAGACTGGCTCTGTGGCGTCAGTACAGTCTGTAGGTTAGCTGGACCAGTTCAATTAGAATAGGATAAGCCAAATCTGAACACTTTTGCAGCAAGCTCACCACAGTAGATTCAATCTCGTCCTATGACTGAACTGCGATGAGGCAACACGTCTGTCCACCGGACTGACCAGCGTCTCAGGTGCCTCAGCCGACTTCTTAGAAGTGTCCAGACGTGAGGTGTCAGCCTATAGTCGACTTAATGGCTCTTGGTCTTAAAGTCTTGGTCGATATCTTGCTGGAGTTGCTTGCGTCACTCGTCTGCATCAAAGCTGACTTGCCGTCTCCAGACTGGGCCTGTCAAATTTGGCATTTATACGAGAATTCAGGATTGACAGTTTACAACTGATATTCTACTGAGACTTTGAAACAGACTGGCATATTGGTGTCAGTACAGTCTGTAGGTTAGCTGGACCACCTAAACTTGAATTCCACCTCCTATCTGTGAGGCTCTTAAACAGACTGGCTCTGTGGCGTCAGTGCAGTCTGTAGGTTAGCTGGACCTCCTAAACTTGAATTCCACCCCATCTATGAGGCTCTAAAACAGACTGGCTCTGTGGCGTCAGTACAGTCTGTAGGTTAGCTGGACCAGTTCAATTAGAATAGGATAAGCCAAATCTGAACACTTTTGCAGCAAGCTCACCACAGTAGATTCAATCTCGTCCTATGACTGAACTGCGATGAGGCAACACGTCTGTCCACCGGACTGACCAGCGTCTCAGGTGCCTCAGCCGACTTCTTAGAAGTGTCCAGACGTGAGGTGTCAGCCTATAGTCGACTTAATGGCTCTTGGTCTTAAAGTCTTGGTCGATATCTTGCTGGAGTTGCTTGCGTCACTCGTCTGCATCAAAGCTGACTTGCCGTCTCCAGACTGGGCCTGTCAAATTTGGCATTTATACGAGAATTAAGGATTGACAGTTTACAACTGATATTCTACTGAGACTTTGAAACAGACTGGCATATTGGTGTCAGTGCAGTCTGTAGGTTAGCTGGACCACCTAAACTTGAATTCCACCTCCTATCTGTGAGGCTCTTCAACAGACTGGCTCAGTTGCGTCAGTGCAGTCTGTAGGTTAGCTGGACCACCTAAACTTGAATTCCACCTCCTATTGGAGAGGCTCTTCAACAGACTGGCTCAGTTGCGTCAGTGCAGTCTGTAGGTTAGCTGGACCAGCTAAACTTGAATTCCACCTCCTATCTGTGAGGCTCTTAAACAGACTTGATCAGTTGCGTCAGTACAGTCTGTAGGTTAGCTGGACCACCTAAACTTGAATTCCACCCCATCTGTGAGGCTCTAAAACAGACTGGCTCTGTGGCGTCAGTACAGTCTGTAGGTTAGCTGCACCAGTTCAATTAGAATAGGATAAGCCAAATCTGAACACTTTGCAGCAAGCTCACCACAGTAGATTCAATCTCGTCCTATGACTGAACTGCGATGAGGCAACACGTCTGTCCACCGGACTGACCAGCGTCTCAGGTGCCTCAGCTGACTTCTTAGAAGTGTCCAGACGTGAGGTGTCAGCCTATAGTCGACTTAATGGCTCTTGGTCTTAAAGTCTTGGTCGATATCTTGCTGGAGTTGCTTGCGTCACTCGTCTGCATCAAAGCTGACTTGCCGTCTCCAGACTGGGCCTGTCAAATTTGGCATTTATACGAGAATTCAGGATTGACAGTTTACAACTGATATTCTACTGAGACTTTGAAACAGACTGGCATATTGGTGTCAGTGCAGTCTGTAGGTTAGCTGGACCACCTAAACTTGAATTCCACCTCCTATCTGTGAGGCTCTTCAACAGACTGGCTCAGTTGCGTCAGTGCAGTCTGTAGGTTAGCTGGACCAGCTAAACTTGAATTCCACCTCCTATTGGTGAGGCTCTAAAACAGACTGGCTCAGTTGCGTCAGTGCAGTCTGTAGGTTAGCTGGACCACCTAAACTTGAATTCCACCTCCTATCTGTGAGGCTCTAAAACAGACTGGATCAGTTGCGTCAGTACAGTCTGTAGGTTAGCTGGACCACCTAAACTTGAATTCCACCCCATCTGTGAGGCTCTAAAACAGACTGGCTCTGTGGCGTCAGTACAGTCTGTAGGTTAGCTGGACCAGTTCAATTAGAATAGGATAAGCCAAATCTGAACACTTTGCAGCAAGCTCACCACAGTAGATTCAATCTCGTCCTATGACTGAACTGCGATGAGGCAACACGTCTGTCCACCGGACTGACCAGCGTCTCAGGTGCCTCAGCTGACTTCTTAGAAGTGTCCAGACGTGAGGTGTCAGCCTATAGTCGACTTAATGGCTCTTGGTCTTAAAGTCTTGGTCGATATCTTGCTGGAGTTGCTTGCGTCACTCGTCTGCATCAAAGCTGACTTGCCGTCTCCAGACTGGGCCTGTCAAATTTGGCATTTATACGAGAATTCAGGATTGACAGTTTACAACTGATATTCTACTGAGACTTTGAAACAGACTGGCATATTGGTGTCAGTACAGTCTGTAGGTTAGCTGGACCACCTAAACTTGAATTCCACCTCCTATCTGTGAGGCTCTTCAACAGACTGGCTCAGTTGCGTCAGTGCAGTCTGTGGTTAGCTGGACCACCTAAACTTGAATTCCACCTCCTATCTGTGAGGCTCTTCAACAGACTGGCTCAGTTGCGTCAGTGCAGTCTGTAGGTTAGCTGGACCAGCTAAACTTGAATTCCACCTCCTATCTGTGAGGCTCTTAAACAGACTTGATCAGTTGCGTCAGTACAGTCTGTAGGTTAGCTGGACCACCTAAACTTGAATTCCACCCCATCTGTGAGGCTCTAAAACAGACTGGCTCTGTGGCGTCAGTACAGTCTGTAGGTTAGCTGCACCAGTTCAATTAGAATAGGATAAGCCAAATCTGAACACTTTGCAGCAAGCTCACCACAGTAGATTCAATCTCGTCCTATGACTGAACTGCGATGAGGCAACACGTCTGTCCACCGGACTGACCAGCGTCTCAGGTGCCTCAGCCGACTTCTTAGAAGTGTCCAGACGTGAGGTGTCAGCCTATAGTCGAATTAATGGCTCTTGGTCTTAAAGTCTTGGTCGATATCTTGCTGGAGTTGCTTGCGTCACTCGTCTGCATCAAAGCTGACTTGCCGTCTCCAGACTGGGCCTGTCAAATTTGGCATTTATACGAGAATTCAGGATTGACAGTTTACAACTGATATTCTACTGAGACTTTGAAACAGACTGGCATATTGGTGTCAGTACAGTCTGTAGGTTAGCTGGACCACCTAAACTTGAATTCCACCTCCTATCTGTGAGGCTCTTCAACAGACTGGCTCAGTTGCGTCAGTGCAGTCTGTAGGTTAGCTGGACCAGCTAAACTTGAATTCCACCTCCTATCTGTGAGGCTCTTCAACAGACTGGCTCAGTTGCGTCAGTGCAGTCTGTAGGTTAGCTGGACCAGCTAAACTTGAATTCCACCTCCTATCTGTGAGGCTCTTAAACAGACTTGATCAGTTGCGTCAGTACAGTCTGTAGGTTAGCTGGACCACCTAAACTTGAATTCCACCCCATCTGTGAGGCTCTAAAACAGACTGGCTCTGTGGCGTCAGTACAGTCTGTAGGTTAGCTGGACCAGTTCAATTAGAATAGGATAAGCCAAATCTGAACACTTTTGCAGCAAGCTCACCACAGTAGATTCAATCTCGTCCTATGACTGAACTGCGATGAGGCAACACGTCTGTCCACCGGACTGACCAGCGTCTCAGGTGCCTCAGCCGACTTCTTAGAAGTGTCCAGACGTGAGGTGTCAGCCTATAGTCGACTAATGGCTCTTGGCCTTTAAAGTCTTGGTCGATATCTTGCTGGAGTTGCTTGCGTCACTCGTCTGCATCAAAGCTGACTTGCCGTCTCCAGACTGGGCCTGTCAAATTTGGCATTTATACGAGAATTCAGGATTGACAGTTTACAACTGATATTCTACTGAGACTTTGAAACAGACTGGCATATTGGTGTCAGTACAGTCTGTAGGTTAGCTGGACCACCTAAACTTGAATTCCACCTCCTATCTGTGAGGCTCTTCAACAGACTGGCTCAGTTGCGTCAGTGCAGTCTGTAGGTTAGCTGGACCAGCTAAACTTGAATTCCACCTCCTATTGGTGAGGCTCTAAAACAGACTGGCTCAGTTGCGTCAGTGCAGTCTGTAGGTTAGCTGGACCACCTAAACTTGAATTCCACCTCCTATCTGTGAGGCTCTAAAACAGACTGGATCAGTTGCGTCAGTACAGTCTGTAGGTTAGCTGGACCACCTAAACTTGAATTCCACCCCATCTGTGAGGCTCTAAAACAGACTGGCTCTGTGGCGTCAGTACAGTCTGTAGGTTAGCTGGACCAGTTCAATTAGAATAGGATAAGCCAAATCTGAACACTTTGCAGCAAGCTCACCACAGTAGATTCAATCTCGTCCTATGACTGAACTGCGATGAGGCAACACGTCTGTCCACCGGACTGACCAGCGTCTCAGGTGCCTCAGCTGACTTCTTAGAAGTGTCCAGACGTGAGGTGTCAGCCTATAGTCGACTTAATGGCTCTTGGTCTTAAAGTCTTGGTCGATATCTTGCTGGAGTTGCTTGCGTCACTCGTCTGCATCAAAGCTGACTTGCCGTCTCCAGACTGGGCCTGTCAAATTTGGCATTTATACGAGAATTCAGGATTGACAGTTTACAACTGATATTCTACTGAGACTTTGAAACAGACTGGCATATTGGTGTCAGTACAGTCTGTAGGTTAGCTGGACCACCTAAACTTGAATTCCACCTCCTATCTGTGAGGCTCTTCAACAGACTGGCTCTGTGGCGTCAGTGCAGTCTGTAGGTTAGCTGGACCAGCTAAACTTGAATTCCACCTCCTATCTGTGAGGCTCTTAAACAGACTTGATCAGTTGCGTCAGTACAGTCTGTAGGTTAGCTGGACCACCTAAACTTGAATTCCACCCCATCTGTGAGGCTCTAAAACAGACTGGCTCTGTGGCGTCAGTACAGTCTGTAGGTTAGCTGGACCAGTTCAATTAGAATAGGATAAACCAAATCTGAACACTTTTGCAGCAAGCTCACCACAGTAGATTCAATCTCGTCCTATGACTGAACTGCGATGAGGCAACACGTCTGTCCACCGGACTGACCAGCGTCTCAGGTGCCTCAGCCGACTTCTTAGAAGTGTCCAGACGTGAGGTGTCAGCCTATAGTCGACTAATGGCTCTTGGCCTTTAAAGTCTTGGTCGATATCTTGCTGGAGTTGCTTGCGTCACTCGTCTGCATCAAAGCTGACTTGCCGTCTCCAGACTGGGCCTGTCAAATTTGGCATTTATACGAGAATTAAGGATTGACAGTTTACAACTGATATTCTACTGAGACTTTGAAACAGACTGGCATATTGGTGTCAGTGCAGTCTGTAGGTTAGCTGGACCACCTAAACTTGAATTCCACCTCCTATCTGTGAGGCTCTTCAACAGACTGGCTCAGTTGCGTCAGTGCAGTCTGTAGGTTAGCTGGACCAGCTAAACTTGAATTCCACCTCCTATTGGAGAGGCTCTTCAACAGACTGGCTCAGTTGCGTCAGTGCAGTCTGTAGGTTAGCTGGACCAGCTAAACTTGAATTCCACCTCCTATCTGTGAGGCTCTTAAACAGACTTGATCAGTTGCGTCAGTACAGTCTGTAGGTTAGCTGGACCACCTAAACTTGAATTCCACCCCATCTGTGAGGCTCTAAAACAGACTGGCTCTGTGGCGTCAGTACAGTCTGTAGGTTAGCTGCACCAGTTCAATTAGAATAGGATAAGCCAAATCTGAACACTTTGCAGCAAGCTCACCACAGTAGATTCAATCTCGTCCTATGACTGAACTGCGATGAGGCAACACGTCTGTCCACCGGACTGACCAGCGTCTCAGGTGCCTCAGCTGACTTCTTAGAAGTGTCCAGACGTGAGGTGTCAGCCTATAGTCGACTTAATGGCTCTTGGTCTTAAAGTCTTGGTCGATATCTTGCTGGAGTTGCTTGCGTCACTCGTCTGCATCAAAGCTGACTTGCCGTCTCCAGACTGGGCCTGTCAAATTTGGCATTTATACGAGAATTCAGGATTGACAGTTTACAACTGATATTCTACTGAGACTTTGAAACAGACTGGCATATTGGTGTCAGTGCAGTCTGTAGGTTAGCTGGACCACCTAAACTTGAATTCCACCTCCTATCTGTGAGGCTCTTCAACAGACTGGCTCAGTTGCGTCAGTGCAGTCTGTAGGTTAGCTGGACCAGCTAAACTTGAATTCCACCTCCTATTGGTGAGGCTCTAAAACAGACTGGCTCAGTTGCGTCAGTGCAGTCTGTAGGTTAGCTGGACCACCTAAACTTGAATTCCACCTCCTATCTGTGAGGCTCTAAAACAGACTGGATCAGTTGCGTCAGTACAGTCTGTAGGTTAGCTGGACCACCTAAACTTGAATTCCACCCCATCTGTGAGGCTCTAAAACAGACTGGCTCTGTGGCGTCAGTACAGTCTGTAGGTTAGCTGGACCAGTTCAATTAGAATAGGATAAGCCAAATCTGAACACTTTGCAGCAAGCTCACCACAGTAGATTCAATCTCGTCCTATGACTGAACTGCGATGAGGCAACACGTCTGTCCACCGGACTGACCAGCGTCTCAGGTGCCTCAGCTGACTTCTTAGAAGTGTCCAGACGTGAGGTGTCAGCCTATAGTCGACTTAATGGCTCTTGGTCTTAAAGTCTTGGTCGATATCTTGCTGGAGTTGCTTGCGTCACTCGTCTGCATCAAAGCTGACTTGCCGTCTCCAGACTGGGCCTGTCAAATTTGGCATTTATACGAGAATTCAGGATTGACAGTTTACAACTGATATTCTACTGAGACTTTGAAACAGACTGGCATATTGGTGTCAGTACAGTCTGTAGGTTAGCTGGACCACCTAAACTTGAATTCCACCTCCTATCTGTGAGGCTCTTCAACAGACTGGCTCAGTTGCGTCAGTGCAGTCTGTGGGTTAGCTGGACCACCTAAACTTGAATTCCACCTCCTATCTGTGAGGCTCTTCAACAGACTGGCTCAGTTGCGTCAGTGCAGTCTGTAGGTTAGCTGGACCAGCTAAACTTGAATTCCACCTCCTATCTGTGAGGCTCTTAAACAGACTTGATCAGTTGCGTCAGTACAGTCTGTAGGTTAGCTGGACCACCTAAACTTGAATTCCACCCCATCTGTGAGGCTCTAAAACAGACTGGCTCTGTGGCGTCAGTACAGTCTGTAGGTTAGCTGCACCAGTTCAATTAGAATAGGATAAGCCAAATCTGAACACTTTGCAGCAAGCTCACCACAGTAGATTCAATCTCGTCCTATGACTGAACTGCGATGAGGCAACACGTCTGTCCACCGGACTGACCAGCGTCTCAGGTGCCTCAGCCGACTTCTTAGAAGTGTCCAGACGTGAGGTGTCAGCCTATAGTCGAATTAATGGCTCTTGGTCTTAAAGTCTTGGTCGATATCTTGCTGGAGTTGCTTGCGTCACTCGTCTGCATCAAAGCTGACTTGCCGTCTCCAGACTGGGCCTGTCAAATTTGGCATTTATACGAGAATTAAGGATTGACAGTTTACAACTGATATTCTACTGAGACTTTGAAACAGACTGGCATATTGGTGTCAGTACAGTCTGTAGGTTAGCTGGACCACCTAAACTTGAATTCCACCTCCTATCTGTGAGGCTCTTCAACAGACTGGCTCAGTTGCGTCAGTGCAGTCTGTAGGTTAGCTGGACCAGCTAAACTTGAATTCCACCTCCTATCTGTGAGGCTCTTCAACAGACTGGCTCAGTTGCGTCAGTGCAGTCTGTAGGTTAGCTGGACCAGCTAAACTTGAATTCCACCTCCTATCTGTGAGGCTCTTAAACAGACTTGATCAGTTGCGTCAGTACAGTCTGTAGGTTAGCTGGACCACCTAAACTTGAATTCCACCCCATCTGTGAGGCTCTAAAACAGACTGGCTCTGTGGCGTCAGTACAGTCTGTAGGTTAGCTGGACCAGTTCAATTAGAATAGGATAAGCCAAATCTGAACACTTTTGCAGCAAGCTCACCACAGTAGATTCAATCTCGTCCTATGACTGAACTGCGATGAGGCAACACGTCTGTCCACCGGACTGACCAGCGTCTCAGGTGCCTCAGCCGACTTCTTAGAAGTGTCCAGACGTGAGGTGTCAGCCTATAGTCGACTAATGGCTCTTGGCCTTTAAAGTCTTGGTCGATATCTTGCTGGAGTTGCTTGCGTCACTCGTCTGCATCAAAGCTGACTTGCCGTCTCCAGACTGGGCCTGTCAAATTTGGCATTTATACGAGAATTCAGGATTGACAGTTTACAACTGATATTCTACTGAGACTTTGAAACAGACTGGCATATTGGTGTCAGTACAGTCTGTAGGTTAGCTGGACCACCTAAACTTGAATTCCACCTCCTATCTGTGAGGCTCTTCAACAGACTGGCTCAGTTGCGTCAGTGCAGTCTGTAGGTTAGCTGGACCAGCTAAACTTGAATTCCACCTCCTATTGGTGAGGCTCTAAAACAGACTGGCTCAGTTGCGTCAGTGCAGTCTGTAGGTTAGCTGGACCACCTAAACTTGAATTCCACCTCCTATCTGTGAGGCTCTAAAACAGACTGGATCAGTTGCGTCAGTACAGTCTGTAGGTTAGCTGGACCACCTAAACTTGAATTCCACCCCATCTGTGAGGCTCTAAAACAGACTGGCTCTGTGGCGTCAGTACAGTCTGTAGGTTAGCTGGACCAGTTCAATTAGAATAGGATAAGCCAAATCTGAACACTTTGCAGCAAGCTCACCACAGTAGATTCAATCTCGTCCTATGACTGAACTGCGATGAGGCAACACGTCTGTCCACCGGACTGACCAGCGTCTCAGGTGCCTCAGCTGACTTCTTAGAAGTGTCCAGACGTGAGGTGTCAGCCTATAGTCGACTTAATGGCTCTTGGTCTTAAAGTCTTGGTCGATATCTTGCTGGAGTTGCTTGCGTCACTCGTCTGCATCAAAGCTGACTTGCCGTCTCCAGACTGGGCCTGTCAAATTTGGCATTTATACGAGAATTCAGGATTGACAGTTTACAACTGATATTCTACTGAGACTTTGAAACAGACTGGCATATTGGTGTCAGTACAGTCTGTAGGTTAGCTGGACCACCTAAACTTGAATTCCACCTCCTATCTGTGAGGCTCTTCAACAGACTGGCTCTGTGGCGTCAGTGCAGTCTGTAGGTTAGCTGGACCAGCTAAACTTGAATTCCACCTCCTATCTGTGAGGCTCTTAAACAGACTTGATCAGTTGCGTCAGTACAGTCTGTAGGTTAGCTGGACCACCTAAACTTGAATTCCACCCCATCTGTGAGGCTCTAAAACAGACTGGCTCTGTGGCGTCAGTACAGTCTGTAGGTTAGCTGGACCAGTTCAATTAGAATAGGATAAACCAAATCTGAACACTTTTGCAGCAAGCTCACCACAGTAGATTCAATCTCGTCCTATGACTGAACTGCGATGAGGCAACACGTCTGTCCACCGGACTGACCAGCGTCTCAGGTGCCTCAGCCGACTTCTTAGAAGTGTCCAGACGTGAGGTGTCAGCCTATAGTCGACTAATGGCTCTTGGCCTTTAAAGTCTTGGTCGATATCTTGCTGGAGTTGCTTGCGTCACTCGTCTGCATCAAAGCTGACTTGCCGTCTCCAGACTGGGCCTGTCAAATTTGGCATTTATACGAGAATTAAGGATTGACAGTTTACAACTGATATTCTACTGAGACTTTGAAACAGACTGGCATATTGGTGTCAGTGCAGTCTGTAGGTTAGCTGGACCACCTAAACTTGAATTCCACCTCCTATCTGTGAGGCTCTTCAACAGACTGGCTCAGTTGCGTCAGTGCAGTCTGTAGGTTAGCTGGACCACCTAAACTTGAATTCCACCTCCTATTGGAGAGGCTCTTCAACAGACTGGCTCAGTTGCGTCAGTGCAGTCTGTAGGTTAGCTGGACCACCTAAACTTGAATTCCACCTCCTATCTGTGAGGCTCTTAAACAGACTTGATCAGTTGCGTCAGTACAGTCTGTAGGTTAGCTGGACCACCTAAACTTGAATTCCACCCCATCTGTGAGGCTCTAAAACAGACTGGCTCTGTGGCGTCAGTACAGTCTGTAGGTTAGCTGCACCAGTTCAATTAGAATAGGATAAGCCAAATCTGAACACTTTGCAGCAAGCTCACCACAGTAGATTCAATCTCGTCCTATGACTGAACTGCGATGAGGCAACACGTCTGTCCACCGGACTGACCAGCGTCTCAGGTGCCTCAGCTGACTTCTTAGAAGTGTCCAGACGTGAGGTGTCAGCCTATAGTCGACTTAATGGCTCTTGGTCTTAAAGTCTTGGTCGATATCTTGCTGGAGTTGCTTGCGTCACTCGTCTGCATCAAAGCTGACTTGCCGTCTCCAGACTGGGCCTGTCAAATTTGGCATTTATACGAGAATTCAGGATTGACAGTTTACAACTGATATTCTACTGAGACTTTGAAACAGACTGGCATATTGGTGTCAGTGCAGTCTGTAGGTTAGCTGGACCACCTAAACTTGAATTCCACCTCCTATCTGTGAGGCTCTTCAACAGACTGGCTCAGTTGCGTCAGTGCAGTCTGTAGGTTAGCTGGACCAGCTAAACTTGAATTCCACCTCCTATTGTGAGGCTCTAAAACAGACTGGCTCAGTTGCGTCAGTGCAGTCTGTAGGTTAGCTGGACCACCTAAACTTGAATTCCACCTCCTATCTGTGAGGCTCTAAAACAGACTGGATCAGTTGCGTCAGTACAGTCTGTAGGTTAGCTGGACCACCTAAACTTGAATTCCACCCCATCTGTGAGGCTCTAAAACAGACTGGCTCTGTGGCGTCAGTACAGTCTGTAGGTTAGCTGGACCAGTTCAATTAGAATAGGATAAGCCAAATCTGAACACTTTGCAGCAAGCTCACCACAGTAGATTCAATCTCGTCCTATGACTGAACTGCGATGAGGCAACACGTCTGTCCACCGGACTGACCAGCGTCTCAGGTGCCTCAGCTGACTTCTTAGAAGTGTCCAGACGTGAGGTGTCAGCCTATAGTCGACTTAATGGCTCTTGGTCTTAAAGTCTTGGTCGATATCTTGCTGGAGTTGCTTGCGTCACTCGTCTGCATCAAAGCTGACTTGCCGTCTCCAGACTGGGCCTGTCAAATTTGGCATTTATACGAGAATTAAGGATTGACAGTTTACAACTGATATTCTACTGAGACTTTGAAACAGACTGGCATATTGGTGTCAGTGCAGTCTGTAGGTTAGCTGGACCACCTTAACTTGAATTCCACCTCCTATCTGTGAGGCTCTTCAACAGACTGGATCAGTTGCTTCAGTGCAGTCTGTAGGTTAGCTGGACCTCCTAAACTTGAATTCCACCTCCCATCTGTGAGGCTCTTCAACAGACTGGCTCAGTTGCGTCAGTGCAGTCTGTAGGTTAGCTGGACCAGCTTAAGTTGTATGTGCATTGATTTGCTTACCTGGTAGATTTTGCTTTTTGGTCTGGCAGGAAAACATATTTCTGAAATTTCGATTGAGTAGGTTCTTATTGAGGCTCGTTAATAAAGTTTATCATTTTTTCATCCTAAGTAACACTTCGTTTTGGTACTTACTGCAATTTCAATGCAATTTTTTAAAAACGTCGTCGAAAACATTTTTCACTAGCTTCCAAGTATTGTTAGATCTAAAAGTCGTGTGTTGTTTTATTAGCTACGTAGTAATCCAAAGGCTTGGTTTTACTAGAGAATTAGAACGCGAGGAAGTCAATCTTTTAAATTGAATCTTTTCATTTTATGCTTACCTTAGGTATCCAGTCCACTTGATGTAACATCTGTTACTGTTGCACCTCTCCGGGACTCTGTGCTATTGGGATATCTCCTGCGAGACATTCCTGTATCCTCGTGTATTGACTATTGACAGTTCAGTTGAATTTTTCAGTCTATCCGAGAAATTAGGTGGTCCATGTAAGCCTGTTTTAGCTAGACCAAAGGTTTTCACTTTTATAGCTCTGCCCCTCTCTGACTCGTTTAGTCGACGGACTGTCTGTCCCTTGGACTGTTCCTATTTGCTGGCATTCCCAGTAGGGGTGGTCCGATTTTTACCACCTCTCCGAAATCAGTCCTTAACCAATGCAGCACTAGTCTGTGTGACTGTGTTGTGCGCTTCAAGTTTCGTTTACATGGACCTCAACAGACGATTTGATGTGCGTGCAACTGTGTTTAGTGGGACCCAGGATAAACTAAAATAAAAAATATCAGACATTCGCTTTGAGCTTGGTTTGGTGCTTCCCCACCCCTAAACAGGGATCTGAGAGCAGAACCTTCTTCTCAAGGCCGAAACTCTCCAGCAGGATTATTTCTTATTGTGGTTCGACACTTTTATAAATATCAAATATCAAAAGGAATCTAAAAGAAGGAAAGTCGATAGGCCTATAGGATACAATATACATTTAAACTACTATCAGCAACTAACGCGACAAAGGAACCGTCATGGGAATAGTTTTCGGGCACAAAACCGTGGGAAGGCTTTGAAGAAAGCTCAACAAAGCCGTGTGTGCCAAATATAAGATCACGGAAATTAAATATATTACTTTTTTGGCGTAAAAGATGTTGTAAAAAGGTAAATTGCCAACAGACTGAAACAGACTGAAACAGACTGCAACAGACAAATTCAGAAATTTTCATTGACAATTTTTGTTTAGCTGGACCTTTTAGACCCGTTTTAGGTGGACATCGCAAAAAGTCCATGTAAACTGAAATGCATTTTTTTCTGAACATGAATGCCGATGAATGTTGCGCTTTGTGGCACTCATTCCTGACATCCATTGCTCTGTTTTGTGGTCCTTATAAACCACTCAACGTTGTCTGGAGCAAAAATATTCGGTGGTCCACCTACGCTGTCCACCTAAACCGAAAGGTCCAGCTAATGCGGCAACTGAACCGACGAAAGGTCCAAGTAAACACACAGACAGTAACACAGACAGACAGACAGACAGACAGACAGACAGACAGACAGACAGACAGACAGACAGACAGACAGACAGACAGACAGACAGACAGACAGACAGACAGACAGACAGACAGACAGACAGACAGACAGACAGACAGACAGACAGACAGACAGACAGACAGACAGACAGACAGACAGACAGACAGACAGACAGACAGACAGGCAGACAGACAGACAGGCAGGCAGACAGACAGACAGACAGACAGACAGACAGACAGACAGACAGACAGACAGACACTAAGACAGACAGAAAGACAGACAGAAAGACAGACAGACAGGCAGGCAGGCAGACAGACAGCGCTTGTGAGCCTGCTCAGGGGAGTTGGCGTGCAGTAATGCTTCTCAACGGTTGTGCGTCAGTGTCGCTTAAAGTGCGCAACAATTCCAATCGTATCCAGTTGGCGCCTGAAAAAATCGGGTGATAAAATTCGGACAGGACCAGCCAAGCACCAGCCAATTTGACCTTTAGTTTCCGCGAGCGACTGAACCCCCCTCTCCTCCGCAAAACTGTTGTCGAACACGTGGTTCGCAGATTATAAACTATATGGTCTTCTTCTTTAAATACCCTCGGCGGCAAGAGCTTGCAGCTCCTTACGGTTTTTTTCTCAAAGGTTTGCGAGACTCGTCCCCGGGGCGTTTTTGACTTGTTGTGGAGAGTTTGCGACCAAAATTTATCCCCTGTAGGAATCTTTGAGTGAAGAAAAGGGAGGACACTGAAGGAGAGGGGACAGCGGCTCCGTTTTAGAGGGGGGGGGCTGCATTGCAGATGGCACGCTGAAAAGCGGCTTGTGGTTGAAAAGTTGAAAACCAGCCTTCCTGCGGTTCTGCAGCCTCACATCGATCGCTTAAGTGGTTTGGCGATATTCGGCCTTTCACTGTTCAAAAACTCTGTCTATTTTTATACCTGCCCGCCTTGCCAACCGAAATTTGTGCTTCGCGCAATTAGCAGAGCTGCTTCTGCGATTTGACAGAGTCTGTTCTGAGCAGCGCATGCATCTTTTACCTTGATCCCCTCGGGACCGACCGACCGGCAGGCTTATGCATGCATAGGGTTGCTGATACTTCCTTTTTCATAAAATTGATTCACCCGCTAATGCCCCTTTTCAATTAGTCACAGCAGAATCCTCTGCCTCCGGTGAAGGAAGTGCGTCCGTCTTAATACGGCACTAATGGGGATTGAAAATGATGAGGCGTCAGACGGCGGCGAGGGGACGAGAGCGTGATTGAGGAGGACATTCTCAGTCCTACCGTATCAACCTACTAGGCAAAGCGCTTAGGTTTCTTTCAACTCGGTATTCGCAAAAATGAGCAGCCATTTCCTTCCTCTTCAAAACAGGATCGGCCACTCGGCCTCATCTTCAACTTCTGTCAAGCGCGCTTGCAGTTTTAGCAGCCACTGGAGATGCAATGCTATCTGGGCAGGGAGCGACCCCAGCCCAGGTGCAATCGCTATTGATCCTCAGGGCCCCCACAGTCTGTTTGCTCAGTTTATTAGACTGATTGCTCGAAGGGAAGCCCGAAAAGGGGAAATGGTTTGGGTAGGGGAGGCGGGGGTGGAGGACTAGGGGAAACTTTGGAGACGACCTCGCTGGCGACTTCTGTCGATGACTCTACCGGCTTTCTCTCTGCCACTCTTTTCTGTCGCTGCTTCCTGGAACTTCTTCTTCGGGAAGAGAACTTATTGGCGCGGCGGTTCGGAAAGAGAGAATGGGGAGAGTCATCAAGAATTCGTGGTTCCTAGTGAGTGCTCTGGCTTGGGAGTTCGCTGATGGGGCAGAGAGATCGCAAATTACTCACAGTGAGTGCGAGCATGAGACCAGTGCAGCTGCTTTTCCTTCACCGACAGCCTGGAACCGAAATGTTGGACTAGGATAATTACTCTTAGTAAACTTGCTTTTACCATTTCTCTTTCTAGCAATAAGTTGGCATTGCGTTTTTTGTAATAAAAACTGCCTGATTTAAACAGAGAACGCAGGCAGCTCACAATACTTCAAGGCCATCCATTAGCTAGTACATTAAGTTGATTCTGTTTTAGTGGAGAAAAATCAAACCAGCATTTGTTTTCTTTAGTTTCAATGTATGCATTAGTCCATTGTCTGACGGTTAGTAAAGTTAGACTAGCCAACTGTCCCCAGTGGGCACCGTCGGGACTAGTTTCGGGCAGGAATTTTTGGAATATAAGTCATGATTTTACAGTGAATTGAAACAAATAACAGACTTCTTATATATCCTGTTATCATTTTTCTTCACCTGACTATGGAAAAACCTGATTTAGCGCTTCACAAAACAGCAAATCTTTACAAACTCGAAAACAGAGCAGAAAACAAAACAGAAAATCTGTCTGTCTGTCTGTCTGTCTGTCTGTCTGTCTGTCTGTCTGTCTGTCTGTCTGTCTGTCTGTCTGTCTGTCTGTCTGTCTGTCTGTCTGTCTGTCTGTCTGTCTGTCTGTCTGTCTGTCTGTCTGTCTGTCTGTCTGTCTGTCTGTGTGTCTGTCTGTCTGTGTGTCTGTCTGTCTGTGTGTCTGTGTCTGTCTGTATTCCAGTCACTTGCAATCAAGTGAAACATTTGCACTCAAGTGAAGCATTTGCACTCAAGTGAAGCATTTGCACTTAAGTGAAGCATTTGCACTTAAGTGAAACATTTGCACTCCTAAGTGAATCATTTGCACTCCTAAGTGTGAAGCATTTGCACTCCTAAGTGAAGCATTTGCACTTAAGTGAAACATTTGCACTCCAAAAGTGAATCATTTGCACTCCTAAGTGAAGCATTTGCACTCCCAAGTGAAGCATTTGCACTCCCAAGTGAAGCATTTGCACTCCCAATTGAAACATTTGCACTCCCAAGTGAAGCATTTGCACTCAAGTGAAGCATTTGCACTAAAGTGAAGCATTTGCACTCAAGTGAATAATGGTACTAACTCGTCAGGAATTCCATTTAGCGGTCGCAGCCCACTGAAAATTTGAGCAATTCTTCGCTATTTGGATGGACATTCGGGTAGCCGTGGCAGAAAAAGTTCAGGACAGAGCAAGTTAAAGAGACAAGAGACGGTTACAGACAGCTGAGTGCTTCTGCGCGGTTCTGGAACTGGAATGTTCTCTTTCGTCTCTGCTGTTACTAGCCGGGGGAACACACATAGGGAATTAGTTGGCTAGGCCATCGGTCCGGAACGCATGTAGACAGCTACGGACACAATTACTCACTCGATAATCGCTAATTGACGAGCTGAGCGGCGCAGAAAAGTGCATGCTGCCCGAAAATCTTTTGACGGCTTCTCGAATTTTTTATCTATAGAATACCGACAAAATGGGTGTGCTATAGATAGGGTATTGGCCAGCATTTTTCCGGAACTAAATCGACGCCCAGGTCTCAGTCTCAGGTGCGATATCAGACCGATCAGAGCGACTTAACTGAGCTTCTGCAGATCAGCTGGATGCACTGAATATACAGAAATAAAGATTTACTGAAAATCTACTGTCAACCTCAGGAAGTGATCAAGTTCTCCCGATCCAGATATTCCATTTTTTATAAGTTTGCATTCGTTCGTCAGTGTGGGTGGATGCAGGGCCGGATGGGTTACCGTAAAAGTGCAGACTACACACCGGAGAGAAGTGTTCTTAATTCAATTTTGTGAGTGAGTGAATGCACTTTAGTTGGATACCAAACGAGACCAATCATTTGTAGTATGTAGGAAATGACAAAATTCTCAGACATTGATGTCACACATTTTATCCGCCAGAACAGCCTGCTGAATTGCCATACTGAACAATTAAAGTAATTTCCCTCTCTCTGTATCTCAGTTTGCTCGTCTGGCAAACTTTGTGAGCCCACGATCTCAGGCTGAACTCAGCTGACTGCTCGTGGATCATTATGGGGTGTGGATGCTGGGCTTGCTTGGGTCTCCCCGTCTGTTGCTCCGTTACCGGGCGCTTTGGAGAGGCATGGCCGGTCGTCACTTATTCATAACAGCAAATGGGAGAGGGAGACAGGGAGACACGGAGAGAGCTGGGGAGAGAGGAAGAGAAAAGGGTGGAGGCAGACAGTGGCATCCGCGGCGTCACCTTCCTGCTCATTCTGTCATTCTCTCACTTTGCATCTAACTGTCTCGCCGAACTGATCATACCACACCGTCCCGTGGGTGCATCATCTTTTATTTTACTGACACTTGGCAGGCTCTGGTCGCTCTGGAGAGGATTACAGTGGGGAGTGCCTGTGGGAGTCAAGACAAACGGTTTTCTGTCCTTAAGTATTAAATGATTGGAATGTTTAAGACAAATAGAAGTACATTACATATATAAGTACACTAGAAAAGATTATGGCTACTTGTCAGGGATTTAATGCGAACAACCATGCTGGGGGGAGATTGGAGTTGAGGTAGAAAATATGTTATCCACTGATTGGGATTAGCCTCAGCTCCGCCAGCTTGAATGCGGCTGAAGCCGGGGTCGCATTGAGAGCTGCTTGCTGATGTAGCGAGCATCGTACAGCTTCACGCCTCATCACTTCCCGCCGGCGGAATCCCTTGAACTTGGCTTATATGTCCCACCCCATCCTCCTTGCTGCTTGCCGCCAGCCCGCGACCTTCTCACTCCGGCTGAGAGACTCCAACCCGCCTCTCCCCGCTGTGAGAGGTGAAACTCGGCCAGCCCTCCTCGCCCCGGCTTCTTCATCTGCGCACAGCGCGGGACTTCATCAGAAATGCTGGCCAACGTCATTACAGACCTCCAGCTGCTGTTTGGCATCTCATCGAAAACTTGGGAGATGGGGTGGAATTTTTCTGTCAGCTATAGGGTCTCACGAGCCGGCTGAGATGTGCGGCTTTTCAACCAGGTCTGCGTTCCGGCCTGAGAGCTTGAGTACATTATTCTCTGTAAATCCACAAGTTACGCCCGCAATCGCCAGCAAAAAGAAAAAAAATATTCCTTTTTGCGGCCTAGTTGGTACTGCAAGCTTTCAATTTAATAGTACATTAATACCCATGATTTAAGGGCGTTAATGGGAAAATCAGAGGGCGCCGTTAGGGCGTTAAATGTCATTCACTGCCCGCTAATTTCGATATTTCTTTACTGCAAGCGGGCTCAAATGTAGTCTATGGCATTAAAGGGCAAGAGTAAGTACAATCATAGATACGGAAATCAGACTTGCGAGACTGAAAAGTTTCTGTCTATGGTCGACACTCGCTGGCATAGCGGAGTTCAATTTAATCCTGGGGCCATCAATTTGATCTTTCTATGTTTTCAATGCACATTTTAACTGTCATGGTAACTTGTTTTTAGCTTGTCTTTTACATCATATGATCCTCTATGATCTGGTGCAAAGCGTGAAGAGTCGTGATGATGTACCTGATGGCGAGGAGTTCTGTGTGATCATTGATGGAGCCCGTTTTCATCATGGAGTGGCAATCCCAGATCAATTTCAATCAGATTGGTGACATTGCCTCCTTACTCGTAGTTCCTCAATCCTGTGGAAAACGCGCACGCCTGCCTGAAGGCAGCCATCAAACGCCAGCTGGCTCAACCACAATTGCAACAAGAGCTGGACACTCCGCCTGCTGGTCATTCGCTACGAGAGTGGCGAATCCTTGTCCTACAGAGGGCTGCAGAGGAAGCGAATTTTGTTTCAACACTGGATATCATCTAACGTTATATGATTAGAATGACCAAATTGATGCCCCCAGGATTAAATTGAACTCCGCTATGCCAGCGAGTGTCGACCATAGACAGAATATTTTCAGTCTCGTAAGCCTGATTTCCGTATCTATGATTAATTTGAAAGCTTGCAGTACCAACTAGGCCGCAAAAAGGAATAGAAAAACAAATGAAATCGATTTATTAGCAGCAAAGCTCGGGGAACCTCTGTCCGAGCCGCTCTGAAGTAATACGAAAAATCGGTCGCACAACTGATGAAAAGTTTTAATCGGAGAAAAACGAAGTTTAAAATAATTATTCTGTCGAGAATGCCTGTGAATTCAAATATGGATTGACAAATACAACTGCTAGAATACCAGCTATAGAGTCCTATAGACGCGATCGACCATTAGGTAAAGCAAAATCTTCATGACCAACAAAGCAGCTTTAAAGTACACTGTGTCAGAAACGCTTATCCCTTAACTATATTTACATGGTAGATGTAAATGGTAGCCTGCAGACACTGTGGACAATAACACCCACAAATACTTAATCTGCATTGCACCGCCTGTGGTAAACTTGAACAGCTTGAAAACTTAAACAAAAAACTATTAAAGAGGTTCAACCTCGGAACCTAATCGCTCGCATTGAAAACTGTGGCAGTGGTCACAAAAAAAGCCCAAGGCCCACGGTAAGACCGGCACCAAGCGAAAAGTGACGATGCCGATCGCTTCAGACCGTGGACACCATGCCGATCTGTACGGTTCGAGTTTCGGATCTTCTGGTGCTGCCGCAGTCGTTGAGCGAGTTGCAGGTGAGATTCGATTGGTTTTGCAGTTGATTATGTTGTTGATTAGTCGTTTGTTGCTGTTGCGGCGGCCGTTGCAACTGTTTTTGCTTCTGTTGCTGTTGCTGCTGACGCTCGGGCTGATGCTGCTGAATCTCCGGGTCATGTCTGGATTCGCGACAGTTGACGGCCAACGGCGCGCAGTTGGAATTGCTGTTCTTGAGCTCGTCATCGTACTCGGTTGTGGAGTACAGCAGCATGTCTGTGCCATCGTAGATGAGATTCGCAGCCTCCTCGTGCAGTTGCAGCATTCCGGCCACGCGTGAGATGGAATCCGACGCCGAACCGCCCGACGACATGGCGTGGCCGTTCTGACGGCTCGTTCGACGCTTTCTAAAGATTGACTCGAGCCCAAGGAAGTCGAGTACGAGGTCGCAGAACTCGAAAACTGTGATTAGCGAAGCTCCAACCCAGAGCCCGACGCAGCCGCCAACGTCGGTGAGGAACCTGCTCAATGGGTACTCCTCGTCCTCGAGCATCTCGTCGGCGAATAGCGACGAAGGTACAATGCGCAGGTACATGAAATTGCGCTCGATGAACTCAATGTTGAGCAGCTGGACGAGTTCTTTCTTTAGTACGGTGGTGATATTCAAACTGTCCCGGTTGGTCTCATTTAACAGTAAAGCTTTGGAGGCCAAATCTGTCACTCCGTACTTCTTCAGCTCCGCCTGCTCCATTTTAGCCAGCAGACGAAGCCAACCAAAGTGAGTCTTTCGCTCGACCACTGCCGGGTAGTTAGCCTGACTTATCACGGTGGAGTACGAGGTGTGCTCGCACATGTCTTTGTAGCAAGTCTGCAGCGGTTTCGCCGCCTCCACCTGGTTGCGTTGAGCAAACAGGCAGGTGAGGTCGGTGAAATTTGCCTGAAACCAGTCGAAGTCTGCGCAGAACGGGTAGTTGGCGTCGTCGTATTTCAGAGGATACTCGTGGGTGAGGCAGCCGCAGTGGTTCTTGTAGGCCGTCTGCGAGATATTCTCCACGCAGTCGGTCCGAGTCTCCTTGTAGAAGCGCTGTTCTCCGGTCTCGATGTCGATGTAGTCGTAGGTGTCTCGGTGCGACTCGCACAGGTTCAGCTTTCGCAAGTGCTGCTTCCTGGTCATGTGAAGGTCAACCTGGGCGTACTTGTCCAGGAGGAAGCTCTCTCCGATCTGCGGATAGGTGTCCGGCTCGTGCAGCATCAGCAGCACGCCGGAAGGAATCGTGATGACTCCGTGCGAGTCCAAATAACGATATTCTTCGGGGTACTCGACTCCTTTGTACAGCAAAAGAAAAAGATCTGGTCTAAAGCCGCTGCTGAATGCCTTCTTGTTGTCGGTGCTGATGGCGCTCCGGCCCAGGCTGGTAATGTTGAGCTGGTAGCAGGCCCCGTAAGGCCAGCGCCTGTGCGTGATCCACTCCTTGGCGCACACAGTGGACCGGCCCATGTACTTGCAGTATTGCACGAACGTGTCGTGTGGGATGCTGTACAGGCTGATATTGCGCTTCATGTACAAGTAATCAGCTATTTGGATGTTGTTAATCAGCTGGGACATGTACTTTACCTTCCAGCTGTCCGCACCGGATTTGGACTTCTTTCTTGACGCAGCGTCCACCATTCGTTGATAGTACCTAATTTTCTCGTTATACTCCTCGATTCGGCCACCAGCTGCTCGTACTGTTTTGTACCTCTCGGCGGAAAAAATATCGGATTAATGTTGCAGACAGTGATATCAGGAAACTTGAACGACATGTGGTCGTGCTTCAAGTTGGTGAGCACGGGCACCTGCATGTACTTGATGGCGATGTGGTACAGGTTAATGAAGAATCCGCAGCTCGCCGCGGTGCAGATGATCATCCAGAAAATTCTTCTCCTGGCACTGCGCGCCTGAGCGATGTGGTTCAGGCCGTGAATCGTGGAGCGCTTCGAGAAGGAGAAAACCATCGCACTTAGCCGCTCGGACGGCGACGCTTCTTGGACGAACAGCGAGCTCGAGTCGCCAAAGGCAGACATGCCGAAACGGGCGGCCGACCGGCTTCTGAACGACATGTCGGAGCTAAGAGAGACGAACTTTAGTCAGAAGTTTCGAATTTGAGTAAAATCAAAGCGGCCCTGCAGAGTGCCAAGATGCGGCTCTGCATGCAAAGCCCGAGCACCCGCTGTTCTTCGTCGGTTGGTTCAGCGAGTTTCGCAGCCGCCGATGGTGAAAGTCCTGGCTTCCAACTCAGGCAGATAGGGGCGAAAACGGGCGAGGAAAGGGAAGTAATGGGATCAGCAGGATGAGAACAACCAGGGGAGGAAACCTGCTTTCCTCTCAGCCGCGCCACCGATAGAT
>NIVC01002939.1:0-57386 GCA_002269645.1 Macrostomum lignano
TGGACTCCTGAATCTGAACGAAGCCGCGTTGATAAGCCAAATCGAACATAAAGCTGGAGCGTTTTTCGTAAATCTCTGGATAGCTCATCAAAGTGTTTGTTTGATAGAGTGTTCCGTAGGACATGCGAATTGTGTACTTGACGTGCGCAGGCAGGCCGGAGCTCCTGGGGCTACGTCTCGACGGCGCGTCTCGACGAGGATAGATTTTCAAAATCGATCACAGCGAGCAGGCGGTTTTCGATAGGGCAGCCTGAAGACCAGCATCGTACTGACTGCTTCCGGTGCGTAATAATCCAAACGGCTGGTTTCGATACAGCTGGTGAAGTTCTGCAGCAGTTTTAGCATTTGATTTGTGCTTGAAGAGTTCGAAGTAGTATTGCCAGTGAAGACTTTCAACAGGTTTTGCATGGATGTCAGGTTGGTTGACGACCCGAGGATACCAGAGAAAGCAGAGCTGGCCAGGGATTGGACAGTAGATTCGCCAAGACACTGGCGGCTGAGGTTCCCGTAGCCGTTGGCAGCAAGCCAGCCAGACTGTTAGCCAGCTCCTGCAGGTTAAACAGCTTGGTGAACTGTTCCTGGGCTCCGCTCATCAAGCTTCGCGTCGTGTTCGTGTCAGGCGTTACAATATCACGCGTCCTCGAATGATTGGCTTAACGTGGGTCCAGCGACCCTTCCGGCTGTTGATTTCTGAGTCAGGTCGTAGAGATTTCGCAGAACTCATTGCTAGCCAGCTGGCCGAGCTCGTAGGTGTAAGTAGTTGAGTGAGTGGAGCGTCTCTTGCGTCGGCGTCCCGAATCAGTACTGCCGGGGCTAAGGCTGATGCCATAGACGCTGGTGAAGTTGAACTTTCCGCTGGTCCCGCACACCGCCTGGCTGATACCTTCGAGTCCGTTTGGAGCTGCAATTTGTTTGAGAGCAGCAAACTTAGCTTGCGGATGTGTAGTACCTTACAGTTACAGGTATACGTAGTATGTATGTGGTATGATAATGGCCAAATGATGACGATTCAGTGCCATTCAATGCCTCTTTTGAAGCCATTACAGTACATGTACGGTATGGGACAATCCGCATAACAGATAGCATACATTATTAGTTCCTAAATAATTTGGTTCCGTCTAAGGCCCAACAAGCTGAGATCTCTACCGTTTCAAGCTTCCTACTCGCTTCTAATACACTAGAACCATGTAAAAGCAACGGATTTCACTCACAGCCCATATCGCTGGAGCCTGGATTGAAACTTGCAACAACACCGACCAGCTCCTGCAGCACATTGAAGGCGTTCTGCAACGCGTTGCCGGTGTCTTGAACTGCTTGAATGGCATCTTTCAGGTCGACGAGGGTCACTCCGGAGCTGTTGAGTAAGCTGTCGATGGCCTGCTGGCCAAACTGTTTCATGAAAAACCGGCCAAAGTTGCCCATCTTGAGAATTGTTTCCGTGATGTTTTCCACGTCTCGAAGTGTCCTGTTAACGCAGAGCTGCTCGACCAGGCTGGAGACATTGTAGGTCACGTTCGAGAAGTCAATGAGGCTCTGTAGCTTGCCAGCGTTGCACAGAGCTTCGGGGAGGCTGAGTTTCAGTGAGAAGTTGAAAAGCTGAAATTTCAAAATGTAAATATCAGTTTACCTTTGAAGTGGAAACTTTTAGGCTTTAAAATACGAGCTACGAACTAAACTCGGCCAATCTAACCTGTTCGGTGGACAGATACGAGCTCAAGATGAGATCGGAAACTTCGGCAGGAAATCCCTGGCGCTGTAGATACTGCCTGACTGCACTTGGATCGTCCACAAAGTCTTTGACTTGCACTGTAAAGTATTAGAAGCGAGGAAGCCTCCTTGCATTGTATATGACATCTCATCTAATGATTTAATGATTGGAGAATCTACACGCCCATATTTGCTTACATTTTATTGGGAACAAAGGCTTAGCAAAGTCGAAAAGGCGCAGCGACTTGAAGAACAAGGTGAGATCCGACATTAAGCTCGCCCAGGCAGGGTCGGTGGACAATCCTTGCAAATCTTTTACCAGCGAATAGCCTCTGAAATAATGCAGATTGACAAGAAAATATGTTAGTGGTGATTCAATGATGCTGGGGTACTTTTTCAATTATCAATATGAAGGGGACTTCTGAACACGTGCGCGCACACGGATTTGTACACTCGTTTTCAAAGGATGTACAACGACCCTGATTTTCTAATCCTCATGTATTTACACTCTCTGGGCCTTGAGGGTTGGCCCTTTTTGTCAAATTAAGAGTCTCAAATTAAGGTGGGAAAGCACGGAACTCAACACACCGAGGTAGGAGCCTATAGCCTCAGGGGGCTAAGGGCTGGATCCCCCAATGGGCTGGCAAAATTATTTTAGCAGTTGTTTCCTTGTTCCTCCTGGTTCTGGCGCCCCTTGATGCAGGCAAATCCACGCTGGTGGCTCAGGATGGCGTCACAACAATAAAATAAGCTGTCTCCAAGGGGAGGATAATTCTACGGCTGGGGTATTTTATCAAATGAGCTCACATTTTCTGAAGCTGCTCTCCCGGGAAGCTTCTGATGAGCGACAGAATAACCGACTCGTACTCGGACATTCGTCGAATATCAAAATTGCTGAGCAGCTCGCGGATGTCTTGCAGCTGGTTGAGCTGCTCCAACAGGTTGTTGAGATTAGTCAGCGCACGGATCCATCCGCTTAGGTCCAGCCCGCCAAAGTTCGGAGCGGTGGCGCCGCGAATCAGTAGAAGCATTCTCTGCCTGTCAGCTGGCGACGCGGCCATCTGTTGACAGATGACTCTGGACACTGCACCCATGTCAACGGAGAGCACGGCCGGGAAGCTGATGATCTGGCTGATCTTAGTCGGGCTACACAAAGCGTTGTAGAGATCGGCGTCCGACATTGAGGCGATGAAGCTCTGTTGTGTTTTAGAGCGATTTGTTTGCTTAATTCAAACTGCACGGTGATGGCAACTGTTCGGTTGACACCTGACACTCAGACGCACTCATGCTTCAAAGGCGTGAATCGCAACTTCCGAATGTGAGACATCGGTCCCACAACCAGCTGCTGAAGGCAATTCTCACAATACCGCTGAACTCCTGCACACATACAAGAGCGTCAATACCGTACGCAGGCACGCGCTCATGCATGCACTCACACCCTGACTTTCTAATCATTAGGCATGTAATCTCTCTGTGCCTTTGGAACTGGCCCTCATTGGTTTGGATCGCACGACAACCAATGGCCGCCCACGAAATAGATTCAAAGATTCAAATAATATTATAACAATTGGCTCATAGTTTTACCGAGTTGAAAATAATCGTAGACCCGATGATTTGATTAAACAGCTCCTTTGTTGTGTCCAACAGCTTGGCGAATTGATCCAACGAGGATGTGGAATTTGCGAGCAGACTTTGAATGGTCACTTGTCCTGAAAAGAATTGAGTAGCGGAGAGCAATGCATATCGATCCATTCGCTGGGTACTTTGAATATTGGAAGTGGAATGTGAAGGATTTATTACTTTTCACTCCCTCAGAAATTGATTTGAAGATGCTGGCCAAATATGATGCCGCCTCTGGACCGATCAGCGTCTGCAGTTGCGATGCCTGATTGGCGAGCTGCACGAACATGGAGTAGTCAGTCATCATCCTACAATCAGGAAATGGTGCTTGTCACACTGAATTTTGGTTTTAGTACTTCTTGATTGACGGCACATGCGTATCTATAATGTATATTTTAACATAATTTTCCGCAATATAAAAACATCGGCAGAGGTGCATTGTTTTTTATTTCACCTGTTCGACATTGGGTTTCACCTATTCAACTCTGGTTTCATTTGTGCGACACTATAGGTTGTCACCAGTTTGACACTAGGTTGTCACCTGTTTGACACTAGGTTGTCACCTGTTCGATACTAGGTTGTCACCTGTTTGACACTGGGTTGTCACCTGCTCGACAATAGGTTGTCACCTGCTCGATACTAGGTTGTCACCTGTTCAAATCTGGGTTTCAACATCGTAAAAAACCAAACACAATAAAAACGTACCCAGCTAGTTTCTGGAAGAAAACAGTTTGGTTAGACCAACACGTGCCAATTCTAGAGCTAGTGAACAAATTCGCAAAGCTGACGCAGTCCAGCGTCGAAGGTCGCCCTGGAGTGGCAGCCAGCTTAATCAGCTGGGTCAGCTTCGAGGCAGCGCCAGCCAGATCAACGACCGCCAGGTCGCACAGTGCTGCCTCAATCAGGGAGGTGTTGTTCGTCAGAGTTGCCAGCATCTCATTCAACTTCACGGCCGTACCGTTGACGACAAATAGGGTCGTGCTGTAGGCTTGCATGCTGCTGCAGACTTGCCTGAAAATGAAACAATTGGAATATTTTAAATGCTTCAAAGTGTACATTTCCAGCAGCGTTAAATATTAAATACCTTAAACTGCTCGTTATCATAACCCCCGATGACGTGGAGTTCATTGGCATCATGAGGCTCTGACCCAGCTGTGTGAAGACATTCAACAATCCGCTTGGATCCGCAAACACCTGGGACACGCCTGCGATGCTGAAGTTGCCTGATAGCAGCTCCTGCATCAGCTTTGCGATGCTCATGCCCTTAAAGCTGTTTGCCAACTAAAAAATGGATATCAGATCGTTGTTAGTTACCAAAGCAAAGAGAACTAAAAGAAATTAAAATCTATTAAATCGACTCACCTTAATTAACTTGGACAAGTTAGCGAACTTTTCAAGTTGCTGCAGCATGAGCATGTCTTTCTGAGCTCCTTCGCACAAGTAGGCCTGCAGACTTTTCTGCTGCGTATCGACGCGCGTATCATTGGGGCTGAGCATCATCTGAGCGGCTATGCTCCATCGAACGTACGGCAAAGTTGTCTGAAACTGGTCGATGTCGCAGAGTGTGGCATTCAATTCGCCGCCCGACAGCATGGCATACTCCGGATTAGCAAGCAGGACTTCCAGTTCGGTTCTGAAGTAGCCGGAGTTCGACACTAGCATGAGCTGATTCAACGCTCCCGGCTGGACGAGTGCGTTAGTCAAGTTGTCCCTGTGTGCCGTCAGCAGCACGGACATAAACATGACCGAGATTTCGAGAGTTCGCTGCATGATGGCCTGATCTGTTGGCGATACCTGCTGCGTGATGATCATGGCTAGAGTTGGTCCCAGAGTCTGCTGCATGCTCAGCTGCTGCAGCGCTGTGAGCAAAGTCGGAATGGTAACGTTGCTGAGAGTGGCGGGTGCCGCGGTGAGCAGCTCGCCCAAGGATATAACGCTAGTCAATGTCGGTTCAAATGTTTTCCAAGGCAGAGTCTACAAAAATCCGAATGCATGAAATAAAAACATCAGCTCAAATTCTGGCGGTATTGTTGTACACGGTTCTCATATTGGCATAGAACTCACCGTTACAGTTGCATTTTCTCCGGTCAGGTAGACAAATATCTGATCAGCAGCCGCCGGACTGATCTTGGCCTGCCACCAGGCGTCTGCCGGGCTCTGGCAGAAGCTGGCGTTAACCGCAGCTGCATCTGCTGCCGATGGGAAGACGGAGTTCAACTTGCCGCACATTTCTGCCACCGCGGGCTGCGCACCCCTGGCGAGCACAACAGTGGCGGCTAGCCGTTGGTCAGCCACGATCGCCGATAGGATCTGGACGAAGGCTGCCGGAGAAGCCTGCCCAGTAACCATGCGATGGATTGCCGACAGAAGCCCGACCGACTGCTCAAGTTTGCCTGCCACGGCTCCCAGTAGGGCCAAGTCTCCAGTTCCCAAGGTGAGTTGGCCCATTGCGGACAAGGAACCGGTCAGGTACGCTTTGTAACTGCAAGAAGCGTTGGTTGGATTGATTTTTTGGCTATCTCAAGGAGGCAGCTCAAAATATTTCCCTATTTTTTCCTGATTTCTCTCTCCTAACTGTTTAATCTATGACCACACGCATAATATCCGTTTCTGGTGGCTATGGTTAGCTCTCCCAAAAGAGACTGGTCCATCCCATTCACTCAAATTTACTCCAACTATAGGTCTATGGGTAAGAACGGGTTACCAAGTCAACTGGAATAGACAAACCAGCAATGCAGGTCAGACAGGAAGTGCTTTCAAGCGCATTGGTCTGGGAGTGCACTATAAAGCTTGATTCAAAGTTTAACAAGCAGCAGCTACTCACTTTGCAACCAGCCCGGCAGAACCAGCTTGCAAAGACGAAATCATTGATAAAATCTTCGCGTCGAGAGCCGTAGAATTCACGGAGCCAAGGCCTTGCAGACTGCCGGACAGTTGCAGAATCATTGTGTACATGTTTGTGACTGAGACCGATTGACGGACTGTCATTGTTGTGAGCTGCAATTTCAATATTTGCTATTTTAGTTTTAGAGTTACAAGAATTTGAAGCTACGGGTTTGCCCGTATATCTAATAGCGCATATCTAAACTTACCATTTCAAATAGGGAATTCTTATCGTTGAACATGGATCCGAGTGCGCTCATGAGGGCGGACGAATTGGCCAGGGTGCAGATGCTGGACTGCAGAGCGCTGAGGTTCATCGGCACAGTCGATACGAACAGCCTGTTCAAATCCTCCTTGCACAGCGCATTCGTAAAACCCATGGCTAACCAGCGGTTGAACTGTTAACAAATATTTTTAAAGATTTTCTGGAGGATGTGCAACCGAATGTACTTGAACTAAATCACAAAGGGTTCAATTGACATACCTCTGAGTTGTTAAGAGTCGCCCGTACCAAAAGCGTCAGTGTATTGGCGTCTGTAGCGTCCAGCGACTTAAGCAATGGCGACAGAACGTTATCTGGCCTTAGCAGAGTTTCCAAAGTGATCGCCTTGCCCAGCATGTTGGTCACTTCAGCGTTGGTTCGAGCAATGATCTCGTAAGCGACCGCAATGCCCAAGTCCAGCTGCGCCGTTTCCTTCGGCATCGACGACTTAAACAGGCTGTAGGCTGCCTCTAGGACAGGCGGCAGGCTGAGGATTTTTTGGGTTTTTTAAAGTTTAGCTTTTTCAATTTTTGTCTTCAAAGTAGTACAAGCGATATAGTTTGAGCTTTTAAGTGCGTGTCCAAACTCGGATTTGAACTTGAACTAAGATTTGGACAGTTCGGGATTATGAGCTCTTACTCTTAATCAGCTGGACTTAAAACCGTTTGGAATTCAAGCTGGACTTAAAACCGTTTGGAATTCAAGCTCACCGAAGACGCACACGCTCAAAGTTCCTTTTTACTATCAGATTGAAACAAAATACGTGTGACAGATTTCACAAGTTTTCGGACACAATAATTTCTAGAGCCCAAACATAAATTGCTTAAACTGCAAACTTGCTTTTTAACTAGGCATTTACAAGACTATATACCGCAGTTTTATTCGCGTAAATGTAAGTCACACCAGAATTATCTTACAAGTTGAGAGCTGCAGTTGGTTGAGCAAACTGATTCTGAAGCAGCTTTCCAAGTTGAGCGATGACGTCACTACCAAGCAGCTTTATCAGACTGTCAATCACAGTGCCATTCGTGTTAAATACAAGCGGGCGTTGAATGACCAGCCCGACTTGGTTGACTAGCTGTCGAACCTGGGCTACCGCATCTTTGAGCGACACGGAAGTCCCATTTCCGCTAGTTGCAGAGGCCTCCAGAATGGCCGATATTCCCATCTGGTCGAGAAACTCGATGCGCAGTCTGTTTTGAGCTGCCTGGTCGCAGAAAATGTAGTAGAACACCTTGTCCAAAGCTGGGACAGCTGCGCCGATGGCAAAGTAGGTTGAGAACCCATTGGTTGAGTTGCATATTGTCGATGGAATGTCCATTGGCTTGCTCAACAGGATGGCCAGCTAAAATTTTATAGATAAATTAAAAGCTATTTTGAGGCTATCTGCCTTTAGAGCGCTTTATCTTAATGTCAGTTAGACCCGATTCCTTACCTTATCGACACGAAGGGTCACATTGACCAGGGCACTGATGTCGCCAACGCCCACAGTCGTGTTGGTGAACAGCTCAGTCCAGAGTGTGGCATTGCGAAAGACAACTGACAAGTTCAGCTCGCCAGCTTGGGCCCAGGACTTTAGAATGCTCTGGACTGTTGACAGAGCGGCGTGTGTGATCTTCAAAATGGTAGCCGCAACGGGGTCCTTCGAGATCATGGAGTCCAAACTGGTCGCAACTGTTTCGGCGACGCCAAATATTCTGAAATTTGATCAATTAAAAATCAATAAGCTTAGTTGTCTGCAGAATGCAAGTAGCTCGTACTAAAATAAGTGAAAGTGACAACTTACAAATTCAGCTGACCCGAAATGGTGATGATGTCGGGAAGCAGTTTCTGAAGATCCGGTGGAGTCATTTGAAGCAGATCGCTGACTAACACGCCCCTGTAAGTGACATTTCTAGGCCTAGCCAGCAGAGCCGTCTGATTGATCAACGTGCCGTAGAACTGCCAGACAAGGTTGAAGTCTACTGTCTTATTCGGCATGGCCAGGCTCGAAACCTGTTAAGAATAAAGTCGGAAGTTTCAGAATGTTCTGCTAGATGACAGAATCGTCAAAAGTCAGTAAATTTTCTAAATACTTACGGCCTGCATGAGCTTCATCAGGTCCATGTTGCCCATGATTTCCATTTGAAAATTGCTTGATAAACGACACAGTCCATCTTGCAGCGCCTTGGCGTCGAGAGTCGCTGGCAGGACAAAATATTCGTTCGGGTCCATGCTGCACAGGATCGAGGCGTTCGACATCACTAGGCTGTAGAGCTGAGCCAGCTTGCCAGGGACAACCTGCAGCCCAGTGAGATTATGAGGCTTAAGCAGCTGGTCCAGGACGGTCTGGGCGGAGCTAATGTTGGCCACGAGGTTGCTGAGTTCCAGCGAGCCGGGTCCTTCAATTGCAGCTCCGGTGTATTCGAGCAGAGCTTTCAAGAAAGACATTGAGCTGGCAATGACGTCTTGAACGCGTAGAAAGTCCGCAGCCGGCAGGTAGGTTTTAAGCAGGGTGTACAGAGTGGTGTAGTACTCCAGAACCATCTGCTGGTCCGCTGGTCGACCGTTTGTAACGTACGTGATCAGTTCGGAGTAGACGGCGAGGTTAAGTTGTGGCAGTAATCCTGCTGATGATGTCGTAGTCAGTGCCTGTCAATTTAAATGTTATATTCTCAATTCACAGGGTTTACGTGATTGAGGAATCACCATGGAACCATGGAAATTTTGCGTTGGCTTGTCACTTACACTATAGCATTTCAATACTCACAATTTAAATGTACAGATTTTTAATTGGGGTTTTTTCAGCTAACATAAAATTGATATTTTATTCTAAAGCGAACTTCAAAATTAAGAGATTTCATGTTTCTAAGTGCTTTTTAAAAATGAAGATTTGCACTACTTGCTTCCATATGGTCTACTATTGTCAGTAGTCAAAATCTACGAGCATAGATATAAAATCTTCTTGAAGTACTATCTGAAAAACTAACTTACTTGCAACTTTTGAAAGAACATCTGTGCCTGCGCTTGCACGGCGGTAATATTAGTCGTTGATGACGCGTTTCCAACGCTGCCCGGAGCACCGAAGAGCGAGGACAAGCCGAGCTGCTGCACCAAACGGGTGGTGAGGGCGTTGACGTTTTCAACATCGGAGAAGACGCTGCACAAGGCCTGCTGCACGGAGCGCGTGTCCTCAGTGGCGTCCATGACAAGCAGGGAGGCCAGATCTAAGCTGCCGTTGCAAAGCTTGCCAAAGGCGTCAGCAGCGGCAGTCGGGTTCAGAATGAGCTCCGCCACCTTCTTGGGACTGTACGCGGAGGCCATCAGAACTACGCGAAGAGTTGCCGTGCCGCCGTCGGCTGCCGTGATGTTATAGAGGGCGTCCAGTATCGGCAGTCCTTTAAACATCGCGTAAAGATTTTTTGTAGCAATAAACGATTCCAGACGAGGCGCCCACTGGCCGAGGACGTCCGACAATAGTGTGGCAAAAGCTGCCTGCGCTTTGGGGTCCTTGATGGAGAGGTAAACTGTAAACAGCAGTTCCTGCGTGCTGTCTAGAATAGCTGCGCCGTTGGCAACCTTAGGCGCTAGAAGCATGAGGGCGGGGTTCCAGTTCGCTGATTGGAACATGCCCGGGATGGCCACGCTTGACTTTGCCGCCAGCTGCATTACAAGCGCCTGCAGTTGCATCGCTTTATCGCCTAGGACTACGAAACTCATCTTGGATGCTGAGCCCCACTTGCCGGCAAGTGAAGTGCCGAACTCGTTGGTCTCCTGCAGCAGGGCAGCTATGTTTACGGTGCACAGCTTCTTCACTAGGCATCCGACGCAAACGCCAGGAGGCGACACGAAGCTGAAGTTATTCATGCCCAAGGCGGCCATAAGTGAAGCATTCTGGCTCAGGCAGAGATACATGAAGGCATCAGTTTCGTTTAGAGTCAGAAGATACTGAATTGGTCGCTGATTGGACGCGGCGGCAACCAGAATGTCAGTGAAATTTTCGCTAACTAATTGAAGCAGCTTCTGCGTCTCCGGCAGCTGGTAAAGACCATCGGCCACCGAGCTGGAATTTGTTGTCAGAAGGTGGTTGACGCTGGCCATGCTGAAGTCCAGCAGATAGTTGACAATGGACATCACACCGTTGACTGGCTGGAGCACTGAGGGCGGCAAATTGGCCAGGACGGAGTCGAGTTGGTAGAAGGCCATCTGCACGGAGGGCGTCGCCGACACAGTCGATGTAATAGCTGCCGACCATTGCTGCAGGAATGGCATCCAAAGTTGCGTGGCTGTGCTCCAGTTTCCCGAGCTCATCGAATACATCGCCTTCATTAAGCTCTCTGGCTTTAGGCCGACTGTTCCAGTCATGGAGAACAGAGTGTTCAGTGGAGGAGGAAGCGTAGCCGGGTTAGTCAAATTTAAACTGCAGAAATCCTCTTGGAAAGCTTGCGGATCGAAGCTTACGCCAGGTGGAACCACCAGGAAGTCGGATAAGTTCAGCTTGCAAATCGAGTGCATAACGGAGGGGGCGCCAGCCAATGCTGTAGCATTGAAACTCGCCGTCAGAGCGGTTTGCATTGCTGCAATGCGCGCTGGGTACTGCGTTGACGTGTGCGTCACCACCTGCGTCAGCGCGGGAAGGTTGATTAACAGACGCCACAGTCTCTGACCATCGGCTGTTTGGTTGAGCATCGCCTCCAATCTAGCTGGTCCGCCGATGATGATGTCGAGCAGAGCCTGATGCCATTGCAACAGTTTCATTACGACCTCCATGTTTGAGTCCATGCTCATGTTCATGCTAGACATCAGGTTCACTATCAGATTTCCATAGTTTTTCAGGTACGCTGGCAGCCTAAAATTGGCGAGAACATTTTTAATGAGCTATATATGCTAGTTAAACGGTAAATTAGGGTGAAATTGTGTTTCTAAGGATCACTATCACATATGATTATTCTTTAACATCATAAGTTTTACAAACATTCAATGGGTTGAAAGGAGGTTGAATTTATCACGTAGTTAGGTAAATAGCTAGTACTATTAAATTAAAGTATATTGTTGGGTATCCAACAACTTCGTCGTCAGGCATTTAACACACTTCGTGCCTTGGTAGTTTGCCAAGGGACTAGATACGAGTACATGCCCCAGGTAAGCATCTGACGTAATAATGGTGCAATAAAGGGAGAGCGTCCGACGCACAACTTTAAGGTCGGGGGTTCGATTCTCGACCTAGTCGCAACAATTTGTGTCCTTGAGCAAGACACTTAACTCTGCATTGCTTCAGTTCACCCAGCTGTAAAATGGGTGCCAGCATTAGCTGGGGTAATTGAGGGTGTGTGTGTGTGGCGACCCCAACCAGTCCTTGGACTGAACAGTTGTACGCAGCCTTCAGATGCGCTGCGCAATAGCTGCGGCTGAGCTGTCGGTTGCTCAATTATTTATTATCATTACTATTGTGCATAAAACAACCTGTCCTCGGGGATAAAAGTCTCAGTCTAAAGCAAGCCGACTTACTGAGCATCCAGCGATGAACTTCCAAGCGCAACGAATCGTTGCAACTCCGGCCCGAGCAGCATAGCCATGTAGCTGGAGTTGAATATTTCTAATCGGATGCCTCCCGGGTTGAATTTCGTCACCAGCGCCTGAAACTCGGCGGTGGCGGCCTGCATGGCGGCGAAGAATTCGGCGGCGGAGGTGGCGTTGCCAGAGTCGGGCACGCAGCCGGTGGTCAGGCAGTTGAGCTGTTCGAGAGGTGATGGGCTTAGCTTTAGTTACATTTAGGCACGCCATGATCAGGGCGTGTAGGGAGTCAAGAAATTTTGCAGGAGGACTGTAGGCCCCCTGGACAAGCGCCTTCAGTGACGACATCATCTCCCAACCAGGCACCCGCTCACATAGGGTGCACACCTACTACTTGGCATGAGTATGTGAAATTGGCATTCTATACAAAATATTCTCATAAAAAACACAATTTCAGCATAAATTTATTTAAGAAAAGAGACGGCCATGAAATGAATGCTGAACTCAGAGTGAGCCGCTGTGCTAGACGAAGACCCCATTCCGAAAATTAGTCTTGGCATTCTGCTCAATCTCGCAGTCTGTTTAACAAAAAAACAATTAGCGGGAGGGGGAGAGAAATACAAACTGCAGCTTCTGCTTCTGCGAGAAAGACTGCAGTCGAGGCTTATTGTCTCCATGGTTTGCCTGACCCTACCCTATAGACATTTGCTTTGGCAATAAAAGCACAAGGTAAATGCGTGCAGATTGCATGCTAATTCGAACTCAACCCAAAGCGAAGGAAAAAACCCAAGTTTGCGAGTCCCTAACCTCGAGCACTTGGACTCAAGCGAACAAAACGAGCATTAACGAGTTTGGGGTTATTTTTATTGTGCAATGTTTAACCACCAAGATTCCTCTGCATCATGTGAAAGTCGCCCACGCGCTGCCTGTTAGTAATCCGGAAAAATATTGCAAACGCAATATTAATTCAAAACATATTTATTGTTTTTTTACCTGATCAACCAGCAGCTTGATAGCTGGCAGTCTCTGGAACACCTGGGCCAGCAGAGCGGTGGAGTTGAAGCCCACAGCTCGGCACAGATCGCCCTGAAGCACCGCCGAGTCCACGGTGTCCGGAGTGTGCAGCAGGCGCTGGAACACAGTCAGGTTGGAGCAGAGCAGGCTGGGATCGGCAAGCACCGGAGTCCAGGCCGCTGCAGCTCCCGACGGGTTCGCCTGGGCGTCGAACACGGTCTTGAGCACAGTGGGCAGCAGGCCGGGGGCTTGGTTAAACAGAGCAACCAGGTTGCTCAGCTCCGTGCCAGAGACCAGCCCAGTGGCGCTGTAGTTCGAAGCTGTGCGGGTTTCCGGGTTTACGGATTTTAGAGAGCGAAAGTAATTTAAACAAAAATTAACAGAATGAATTCACACTGACCCGCACAGTCCTAGATGAAAGACTTTTTACATTTGAAACACTTACAGAAGCTGCTAACAACATCCAACTTCATTGTGGGTTTTTTATTTAATTTTACAAAGCATTTTTGACGAACATTTCTCGACTGAGTCTACGATACGAAGTTTAAAATCGATTACGGGGAGGCCAAGGGCAGTGCCCCCGACCCCCCCCCCCCCGACCAACATTGGAAGAATTAGTCAAGCTCGACAAAGCACAGAAGTAACTTTTGCCACCTCTTGGACGTGGCATCCACCGGCTGAAAAAACAGGGGTAGGGGCGCCCACCAAGAGACAGGGGCGCTCACTAAGAGACAGGGGCGCCCACCAAGAGACAGGGGCGCTCACTAAGAGACAGGGGCGCCCACCAAGAGACAGGGGCGCTCACTAAGAGACAGGGGCGCCCACCAAGAAGACAGGGGCGCTCACTAAGAGACAGGGGCGCCCACCAAGAGACAGGGGCGCCCACCAAGAGACAGGGGCGCCCACCCAGACACCAGATAATGAAGGCATGATCCAATTAAAATTCCTGCGTATGCCACTGTCGCCAACTCACTGCTTCGAACTGAAAGGCTTAGTCATCTCGCCAATGCTTTTGAAAGTCAGAATATCAAAAATTCGCACAACGTTTTAAATGCATTTCGAGTGACTTCTGACTTTGAAAATTTTTCTCACCCTTCAACAGTCCGATCAGCTGATCATACAGTTGCGTAGCGCTGTTCACGTACTGCTGCACCTGCGGCCCAATCAGTGGGCTGCTCTGCAGTTGCTTCATCAATACCTGGCCGAAGGTATCCAGCAACGATGTCAGGCTAAAGTGCGGAGATAAAGGATTAACAGGATAAATAAAGCTATACCCAATGACAGTGCGCCCTACTGACCAACAATTATGATTATTATAAAGATTTTGATTACGATTCTGATTCTGATTATGATTACGATTATGATTATGATTTTGATTACGATTTTGATTGTGATTGTGATGATGATTACGATTATGATTATGATTTTTATTATGATTATGATTATGATTATGATTATGATTATGATTATGATTATGATTGTGATCAGCTTGCAATAGCTTTGTCAGCTTTATAGAACCTACTTGCTAGACAGCAAAGTGTTAAAATCGGCCACGAATTGATTAGCAAAGCTGCTTATATCCGTCGCATTAATTGAAGCCGGCAGGAGTTCAACAATCTGCAGCTTGGATAGATCCGAAATCAGCTGAGAAATCTCGCTGTTGAGCATCCAGTCGGCCGTTACGTTGAATCTGGCGACGGACAGGGCGGCCCGGCCGGCCGGCTCGAACAGCTGCATCAGCGGGCCGAACTTGGCCGTGGCTCTGCCCGGCATGGCGCGGTACGCAGCGCAGAAAGCGGAGCTGAACCGCCTGACGGTTGGCAAGCCGCCAACTGCGCCAAACAGGCTGGCGGGTTCAAAACCCACGCAGATCGAAGTCGCGTTTGCGGAACCCGCTGGTGGCACCGAGATCGTCAGGCTGCCGGCCAGGGCGGCTCGCATCAGGTCCTTGACAGCCGGGGTCAGTGAGGACATCAGTTCGGACAGCTCAGGTGAACTCAGGACGGCTTGCTGCAGATCGCGCGTATCTGTGTCAAAGTTATAGTGGAAGGTGAAAGACGCGTCTTGGACAATGCGTTCCATGTTTATTAGACACCCAAGTACCCAAAGTACTCCACAATCAACAGGTTTCGCTACGTGTAAGCAACTTTGAAACTGTTTATCGCTTCATTCTCTTTCCCACGCATCTCTGCGCTATTTGAGTGCAGTGAGAGCCACCTAAACTGCCTCATGATTGTTCTTCTTATACTTTATGGTAGATTCTAAGCACAAACAAATACAACACTCACTGTTTAGATCAGTCAAAAACTGCCAGATAATTTCGTTGATCCTGTAATTCAAGTTGAGCTGCCTGTTGGTCTCTAGTAGCGTCTGCGTAACAACCGGGTCAGTGGCGTTTGCCGTCGCAGCGTTGTAGAAAAGTTCGTAGGCAAGCGATAGGCTGAAATTTGTGGAAAATATATTAGAACGGTTAAATAAGAATATAAATTAATAGAAAAAACATAAGCTCAACGAGATCTGAGTAACTTACAGTTGCATTTGCGTAGTCGGCAGCCAAAAATTCAATGTCGATTGCTGCTGCGCGTGCGAAACGGCGTATTGGAACAGCTGCTGCTGGTTCATGTTCATCAGCAGGGCCCTGGTCAGGCTCTCGTGCGCTGACCCGTTTGAGTTGCTGGCAATCATCGATGCCCACGACTTGACAGTCAGCTCCCACACCGCGTGCAGATCCGGGCTCACGGCGAACAAGCCGCACAGACTGGAGTTCAACTTGGCACCGGCTGGGTAATTGGCAACAACGGGAAGGTAGTCCGTCAGGTACGATCCGTTGCACATGGGCAGCTTCGGCTGCTGTACAAGCATCGCTGAAGCTGGCGGTGGCGACCGCATCATCTGCAAGCCCAGCTGCAGCGACAGACCCACAACGGTGGCGCCCTCTGGCGTTTTAATGGCGCGCATCAGGGCGTCGCGTCGAGCCGAACTGGCCCAGATGTTGGCCACGAGCATGCCGGCAGTCTGGCTGTGCATGTTGGCCACAACTGTCTCCACAGGGAGTCGCCACCACCAGAACACTGGCGGGTTGGCCACGTCGACCATGTGGTAAGCTGCCACCAGGTTGATGACAACGCCCTGCAGCTCCAGACCCGAGATGCACTGGCTTATGACGGTTCCGCATGAGGTACAGGTGGCGTTGACCCGAGCGGACAGCTGAGCGATAGCCTGCTGAGTCCATGTGCCATTCCACTGCAGAAGCTGCTGCTCAGCTGCAAGCTTAGTCCACTCGGCGAACCCGTCGGCGATGTCAGGCAGAGCGGAAAAGTTGGTGAGCTTTGACTGAAAATTAAAAATATTGTGATGGAGAACCCCTTGTAAATTGGATACTCCTTGAACCGGTATCATTTTACTCATAGTTGCCTTAATTCCCATAAACGCTCAGTAGTGACTCACCAGTTGAACACCTCGAGCCATAACAGCGTCTTGCTTGGCTTTGAACATGTCGCACAGAGCGATGAAAACATCGGAGTTGTTGCAGAACAGCTGAGCAGCTTTAGCCGCATCCGCTGTTGCCGAGCCGTTTCCAATCAGGATTGCCCTCGTGTCCGGGTCCACCATCTGGGCCAGGGACTGACTGTCGCATAGGTGCCGCTTCACTTCGGCTGAGCTGGACAGGCCCTGAGTGTACTGAATGCCGGGTGCAAGGCGGGAAGGCAGTCAGGGCATTAATTATTCAATGACCGATTGACTTAGAAAACAACAGTGAAACAGTGAGACGGAGATGCACAGGGAGAAACGGTAAGGTAAGGAGAGCATTGGAGTGAGGGTAGAATAAAGAGTAAGAAAACAGGAAGCACCAGGAAGCCAAAACATTTTACGAAATATAACACAAAAGTCCAGAAGGAATAAAAAACCTTGAAACCCGACCCGTACTACCAAAAAGGGAGAAGCGATGAAGATAAAAGGAGAAATTTCTCTCTTGGCTAAAACTAGGTGAGACTCACCGCAAACATGTAGACATGAGTAGGCACGGTGAGCAGCGACTGCTGTACCAGAGTTCCTGGAAACGCTGCGGCTGCCGACGAGACCCAGGCGGCTACACGACTGTCAGTAAGGACGAACTTGGTGAACTCTTGTTGGAGAGCTGAAAAAAGCAACAATTTGGGGTTTTGTAAGCTGATTATTTAGCTAGAGTGAGACGTGCTGGCATGTACATTCAAAGGATGAAATTTTGTGCTCAAGTCAAGTGGCTCAAGCGAGCAACGTATCGACGGCTCCGGTTCTTAGCCGATGGGCTCAACAACTAGTGATTATTTATAGTTAAAGGGGTGATGGGATTAACTTACTGGTTTTCATTTTGAGCGCTTCAACTTGCAGCAGCAGAAAATGAGTGCCAAACAGCAGAGCAGAGCGTTCCGTCGGGCCAAATGGCGACTGGTCGAGAATTCTTGATAGCATAGCGAGGCTGCAAGTTTTTATAACGATTAAATTTGACTTAACATAAGAGTACAAAAGTAGCTTAACCAGATATTTCAGCGAAATTCAAAGCCTTAAAAGTACAATTCGTAGCCTACCTGGCCGATGGAGCCTGAGTCGCGTTCAGTTTCAGTGAATTTGCCCAGCTGGGATCGCCAAAGATGCCCATAATTTGGGAGACAAGGGTGCCGCTACCGCCAGCGGGAAGCTGGAAAATGCTCATGACGTCCCTCACCAGCTGGCTCATGTTGAGGGAGGTCGCCGTTATATAGTACTGCAATCAGAGTTGGGTTGCGGGTTTGGTTATTAAATCTGCCTCTCCACCCCCTCTCAGTCCTTGAGAATCTGCCTCTCCGCCCCCTCTCAGTCCTTGAGAATCTGCCTCTCCGCCCCCTCTCAGTCCTTGAGAATCTGCCTCTCCACCCCCTCTCAGTCCTTGAGAATCTGCCTCTCCACCCCCTCTCAGTCCTTGAGAATCTGCCTCTCCGCTCCCCTCTCAGTCCTTGAGAATCTGCCTCTCCGCCTCCCTCTCAGTCCTTGAGAATCTGCCTCTCCGCCTCCCTCTCAGTCCTTGAGAATCTGCCTCTCCGCCTCCCTCTCAGTCCTTGAGAATCTGCCTCTCCGCCTCCCTCTCAGTCCTTGAGAATCTGCCTCTCCGCCTCCCTCTCAGTCCTTGAGAATCTGCCTCTCCGCCTCCCTCTCAGTCCTTGAGAATCTGCCTCTCCGCCTCCCTCTCAGTCCTTAAGAATCTGCCTCTCCGCTCCATCCCAGAGCGCAAATTTCTTACCTCATTCAGAAACTGCGTCAGATTCAACGCCGTCATGGCAGTCGAATTCGAGCAGGCAAACTGCTGCACCTGAATCAGCAGACGGTGATTCGCGGCTGGCGGATTGAACAGATTTTTTAGTTCCATTGCGCCGCTGCAGAACTGGCCCACCACAGCTGCGGAAAGAGTCTGGTCCATCTGGAGCAGCTGCAGCAGCTGCAGACAAAAATTGGGAAAGTTTTGTAAGTTTGAGCTTATTCTCATCAAGACGCTAAGAAACTTAACTAAACTGACAGACAGACAGACAGACAGACAGACAGACACTAAGACAGACAGACAGACAGACAGACACTAAGACAGACAGACAGACAGACAGACACTAAGACAGACACTAAGACAGACAGACAGACAGACAGACAGACACTAAGACAGACAGACAGACAGACAGACAGACACTAAGACAGACAGACAGACAGACAGACAGACAGACAGACAGACAGACAGACACTAAGACAGACAGACAGACAGACAGACACTAAGACAGACACTAAGACAGACAGACAGACAGACAGACAGACACTAAGACAGACAGACAGACAGACAGACACTAAGACAGACAGACAGACAGACAGACAGACAGACAGACAGACAGACAGACAGACAGACAGACAGACAGACAGACAGACAGACAGACAGACAGACAGACAGACAGACAGACAGACAGACAGACAGACACACAGACAGACAGACAGACAGACAGACAGACAGACAGACAGACGGACAGACAGACAGACATGCAGACAGACAGAACTCTCACCCCTCCGAGGGTCACAGGCGTGGCCTGCAGATCGGACATGGAGACACCCCGACTCAGCAGTTGTTTGACAATTTCCGGAGGCAGCATCTTGTCCAGAGTTGAGTTGAGCACTAAAATTGATTTAGAGGTCTTAATTAATATCTAGAAGGGATATTTTGTCTGACAGGTCAATGGAAAAGTTCTCACTCAAAGACTGCAGCTGCACCAGGGTGCCAAGAATCCGCTGCCCGCTGCCCATGAACTTCAGGGCCATGTCGAACTGCGCCTTGCTAGCTGGATCGTTGCTAACCAGAGCGGAAATCAGCTGCACCACCTGCTCAGCTGTCTGCGTCAGGTAGGCAGCGTTGGACAGCAATCCAGGTGCGCTGAGCAGCTTCTGGAGCTGCTGAACCAGCGCCACGGCCCAGTTGCTCACGGCAACCCTGTCGAGACCTCGCAGGATTTCGAACTGGGGCAGCAGGCGCAGCAGAGTCTGCAGGTCGCCAATGGCCAGGCTGACGTTGTAGTTGTAGGTGAACTCGGCTACCTGCTTGAACAGGCCGAGCGCTTTGCCGATGTTAAACTGGCTAAACAGAAAGTCGCTGAAGTTGCTGGCTCTGAACGAGTTCACCGAGCACAGCGCGTTCGAGATCTGGGCAGCTACAGTCGAGTTCTTGTCACCCTCGTAGTTGATGGAGATGTACTGCACCAGGAGGCTGGGATCGCAAGCAATATCCGTGATGCTCTTTCCGCCGAATGCCGAAATTAGCGACGTCAAGTTCAAACGGCCCTTCATCAGGGCGGTGGCCGCTTCGGGCGTGAGGAGCCGAGTTTCTTCGCTCAGGAATTCGATCACGAGAGTCTCATTGTAGAACAGACTGCCGATGGTCATGCTGAGCGAGTCTGCGGGATTCATGCAGAGTTGGTTCAGCCCGTTCTTGTCTGTCCCCATCAATCTGTTGACTCTTGTCGATCCGTGCGTATCGGTCGCCCAACTCATCAATTATTAAAAAAAGCATTTTTTGAGGAGGGGTTTGTTCAAATCAACTCATCAGGCTAAGAAGACTATAAAATTGCAATGCGCAACAGAAAACAAGTGGAAACACAATTGGAATTCAGCAATCCATGGCTGCTCTTCCTCTCTCTCCCCTCTTCCCTTCTTCCCCTTTCCTCCCCCAACTCACGCAGCAAGCTGGACAGATTATTTGCCGCTGCCGAATTTCCCAGCTTTATGATGGCTTTGGTGACTTCTGGCAGCTTCTTCAAGCTGGCCATCTTGGTGTCGTTAATCAGTATCGGCGTTAGCGCCTTGTCGAGCCGTTTGAACCGGCCGCGAGCGATGGCCTCGTTCGGCGTCTCCGTGTAATTGGGCGGCAGGCACTGGTTGTCCAGGTTGCAGCCGAAGGACTGCATGAAGCTCAGCGTGCCCTCCGACGGCATGTTGACACCTCGGTACTGGCCTGTCGATGGTGAGTAGTGGGGCAACCCTCTTTTAGTTTGTTCGGCCCTAAAAGGCCCAAATTTTATCGAAAGCATTGAGGCTTTTTTCACTTACACGGAGCCAGAGACTCAGGCGGCGACACATGCCGCACAACCACCACCGACGAGATGATGGCCACGGGCAGCAGAACTTGCGTCACTGACAGGGCCTGGGAATTTTTGGATTTTTTTATAAAATAAGGTTTAACAAACAAAACAGTGTTTTAAAGCAGACTCACCGCGACGCTGAGGCCTTGAATAATGGCCTTTTGAAGGCCGACAAGCAACGTTACAACAGCTGACATGCCCCGCTATTTAGTCAGCTGTTCTGGAAGCAAATCTTACAAAGAGACCTGCTTGTCTCTTAAAGCGAAATTCAAGTAAAACTTTAAATCAAATAAAAGCTTCTGATTTGAAACGTTGTACTGAGCCTCACAAACTATAGTAAGCTTGTAGCACCTGACTGAGAGGGCTTTGAGACAGATTTTCTCACGCTTATATACAATAAGTGGCGGTGAGGCTGATGGATGGGCCAGGAGGGGTGGAGGAAATGCCAACCTAAATAAGTGCGCGCACAAGCACAAGTGGAGACCAGCTGCATCTGGAATGGCTGGCTTTGCTAGTGCCTAAAAATAGCATGCAGTGTGCGACCAGTAGGACAATGCGTCTATATGTTCTGAGTCTATTGAGTCCGCACCTTTCTCTCTCTCCCCTCCCTTTCTCTCCGCCATCATTTTGAGTGGGCTTCATCTATTCTCTACCATGCTTGATTGAGGCGGCATACTGCAGAGTCTGGGCGTAACCCTCGCCTTTGAAACACATGCAGCAACGTTCTCCATGGCGGCTGGGCAGAATGATAAGTGAGTGATGCCAGCCAAAGACAAATAACGCTTAAAAATATGAGCTGCAGGGCGCCCCCTGTCTGCTGCAACTAAAAATATTCTGGAGTGCGACGGGTGCGCAGGAACTGGGCGGGACCCCTCCAACGACAGTAACTGAATTTCACCTTGTTGAAAAAGTTTATTTTAATGCCTGCAGTGCATTCTTAAATACGACAGGGCTACAATTCAAGGCATTGTCTCTGACTAAGTTTAACGATCTGTTAGATACTCGCTTTACCTGTTAGGTACAGGCTTTACCTGTTAGATACTCGCTTTACCTGTTAGAACTCTATTTACCTGTTAGATACAGACTAAAAACATTAGATACCGGCTTTACCTGTAAGATACATGCTTTAGCAGGCTTTATCTTTGAGGACACTGACATCACCTGATAGACACTGACATCACCTTTTAGACACTGACATCACCTTTTAGACACTGACATCACCTGTTAGACACTGACATCACCTTTTAGACACTGACATCACCTGATAGACACTGACATCACCTGTTAGACACTGGCATCACCTTTTAGACACTGACATCACCTGTTAGACACTGACATCACCTGTTAGACACTGGCATCACCTGATAGACACTGACATCACCTTTTAGACACTGACATCACCTGATAGACACTGACATCACCTGTTAGACACTGGCATCACCTTTTAGACACTGACATCACCTGTTAGACACTGACATCACCTGTTAGACACTGGCAATCCACCTGTTAGGCACTGGCAATCCACCTGTTAGACACTGGTAATCCACCTGTTAGATATTGGCAATCCACCTGTTAGACACTGGTAATCTACCTGTTAGACACTGGCAATCCACATGTTAGACACTGGTAATTTACCTGTTAGACACTGGCAATCCACCTGTTAGACACTGGTAATCTACCTGTTAGACACTGGCAATCCACATGTTAGACACTGGTAATTTACCTGTTAGACACTGGCAATCCACCTGTTAGACACTGGTAATCTACCTGTTAGACACTGGCAATCCACCTGTTAGACACTGGCAATCCACCTGTTAGACACTGGCAATTCACCGGTTAGACACTAACAATCCACCTGTTAGACACTAGCAATTCACCGGTTAGACACTAACAATCCACCTGTTAGACACTAGCAATTCACCGGTTAGACACTGGCAATCCACCTGTTAGACACTGGCAATCCACCTGTTAGACACTGGTAATCCACCTGTTAGAAACTGGTAATCCACCTGTTAGACACTGGCAATACACCTGTTAGACACTGGTAATCTACCTGTTAGACACTGGCAATCCACCTGTTAGACACTGGTAATCTACCTGTTAGACACTAGTAATCCACCTGTTAGACACTGGTAATTTACCTGTTAGACACTAGCAATTCACCGGTTAGACACTGGTAATCCACCTGTTAGACACTGGTAATCCACCTGTTAGATATTGGCAATCCACCTGTTAGACACTGGTAATCTACCTGTTAGACACTGGCAATCTACCTGTTAGACACTGGCAATCTACCTGTTAGACACTGGCAATCTACCTGTTAGACACTAACAATCCACCTGTTAGACACTAGCAATTCACCGGTTAGACACTAACAATCCACCTGTTAGACACTAGCAATTCACCGGTTAGACACTGGTAATCCACCTGTTAGACACTGGTAATCCACCTGTTAGACACTGGTAATCCACCTGTTAGACACTGGCAATCCACCTGTTAGAAACTGGTAATCCACCTGTTAGAAACTGGTAATCCACCTGTTAGACACTGGTAATCTACCTGTTAGACACTGGTAATCCCCCTGTTAGACACCGGTAATTTACCTGTCAGACAACAACCAACAACCATTATTCATTAATGAATAATGAAACCTCACCAATGAGTGTCATGAGAGCTTTTTTAGTGCTATACTAGCCAATTCCAACCCCCGTTGGGGCTTTCCGTCCAAACTCCAATCACAGTTTTCCCACGCAATAAAATTTCACCCCACTGAATCCCACATCCAAAGAATCTTTCATCCAAAAAAGTCCCCCATCTATAAAATCTCTGATGCAAAGAATCTCACATGCAAAGAATTCCCTATCCAAAGAATCCGCCATCTAAAGAACCTCCATCGATAGAATCCACTCAATTTCCCACTCCACACAATCCACACAATTCCCCACTAAAGGAATCCTCCTATCTGAAGAATTCCCCATCCAATGAATCGCCCATCCATAGAATCTCACATGCAAAGAATCCAATATCTAAAGAATCCTCCATTCAAAGAACCCCCCATTGATAGAATCCTGATTCGAAGAATCCCCATCCAATGAATTTCCTATCCAAGGAATCCGCCATACACAGAATCCCCATCCAAAGAATCTCAAATCCATCCCTATCCAAAGAATCCCCCATCCTTCCATATCCAAAGAATCCTCATCCATCCATATCCAAAGAATCCCAAATCCATCCCTATCCAAAGAATCCCCCATCCATCCATATCCAAAGAATCCCAAATCCATCCCTATCTAAAGAATCCTTCTATCCATCCCTATCCAGAAAAACCCGGCATCCATTCCTATCTAAAGAATCCCCCAATCCGTCCATATCCAAAGAATCCCCATCTAAATAATCGACATCCAAATAATCCCCATCCACAAAATCCCCATCTAAATAATCCAAAGATTCTCAAATCCAAATTATCCCTTATCTAAAAAATCATTGACAAAATAATCCCCTCATCTAAAGAACCCCCGTCCAAATAATCCCAATCCAAAGAATCCAAAGAATCCCCCTCCAGAAAACCCCCCTCTAAAGAATTCACATCCAAATAATCCCCATTAACAGAAACCCCATCCAAAGAATCCAAAGAACCCCCCATCCAAAGAATCCAAAGAATCTCCCATCCAAATAGAATCCTTGGCCAAAGAATCCCCTCATCTACAGAACACCCATCCAAATAACCCCCATCTAAAGAATCCCCTCATGCAAATAATCTCCGTCCAAACAATCCAAATCCAATCCAATCCAATCCAAAAGATCCCTTTATCGGAAGAACCCTTCATCGAAAGAATCCCCCATCGAAAGAAGTTCCCAATGAATCATTCTTACCAAGCCTTGAAATCTCAGTAATTCCCCTCCCCAAGACTTGACATCTCAAAAATTACCCTTAAGCCTTGACATCTCAGTAATTACCCCCCCCCTAAGACTTGACATCTTAGCAATTTCTCCCCGTCTCAAGTCTTGACATCTCAGAAATTCCCCCCACGCCTTGACATCTCAGAAATTCCCCCAGTAAGCCTTTATATCTCAGTAATTTCCGAAGTAAGTCTTGCCATCTCAGCAATTCCCCTCTGTAAGACTTGACATCTAAGGAATTTCCCATTGAGCAATGAAATCTCAGTAATTCACCCAGTAAGTCTTTATATCTCAGTAATTCCCCCCAGTAAATCTTGACATCTTAGCAATTTCTCCCAGTCAAAAGCGTTGACATCTCAGCAATTCCCCCCTAAGACTTGACCTCCACAGAATCTCCGTTCAAAGAATCCCTCATCCAAAGAATCCCCCATCCATCCCTATCCAAAGAACCCCAGATCCATCCCTATCCAAAGAACCCCCCATCCATCCCTATCCAAAGAATCCCCCATCCACCCCTATCCAAAGAATCCCCCTCTTAAGAATCTCCCATTCAAATAATCCCCCATCAAAAGAATCCTTGGCCAAAGAATCCCCTCATCTAAAGAACCACCGTCGAAATACTCCCCATCCAAAGAATCCCCTCATAAAGAATCCCCCCAAAGAATCTCATATTCAAAGGATCACTCTATAGAAAGAAAGAATCCCCCATTCAAAGAACCCTTCATCGAAATAGTAATCCCCCAACGAAGGAATTCACCAATGAATCACTATCCAAAGATATATATTAGAAGCACCCTCCCTCATTCAAAGAATCCCCAATCCATAGAATTCCCCCAAAGACATGACATCTCAGCAATTCGCCCTCAGGACTTGAAATCTCTGCAATTCCCTTCCCTAAGATTTTGACATCTCAGAAATTCCCCCAAGCCTTCACATCTCAGCAATTCCCCCTTAGACTTGATATCTCACAGATTTCCCCCTTCTAAGACTTGAAATCTCAGGAATTTCCCCACCAAGCATTGACATCTCGGAAATTCCCCCAAGCCTTCACATCTCAGCAATTCCCCCCTTAGACTTGATATCTCACAGATTTCCCCCTTCTAAGACTTGAAATCTCAGGAATTTCCCCACCAAGCATTGACATCTCGGAAATTCCCCCAAGCCTTCACATCTCAGCAATTCCCCCCTTAGACTTGATATCTCACAGATTTCCCCCTTCTAAGACTTGACATCTCAGGAATTTCCCCACCAAGCATTGACATCTCGGAAATTCCCCCAAGCCTTCACATCTCAGCAATTCGCCCTCAAGCCTTGGCATCTCAGTAATTCCCCCCAAGCCTTGAAATCTCAGCAATTCCGTCTTACGTCTTGACATCTCGGCAAGTCCCTCTAAGCATTTGACATCTCAGCAATTCCCCCCCACCTAAGGCTTGACATCTCAGGAATTTCCCCACCAAGCCTTGGCATCTCAGCAAGTCCCTCCTAAGCCTTGGCATCTCAGCAAGTCCCTCTTAAGCCTTGGCATCTCAGCAAGTCCCTCTTAAGCCTTGGCATCTCAGCAAGTCCCTCCTAAGCCTTGGCATCTCAGCAAGTCCCTCTTAAGCCTTGGCATCTCAGCAAGTCCCTCTTAAGCCTTGGCATCTCAGCAAGTCCCTTTGTAGCCTTGGCATCTCAGCAATTCCCCCCCCCCTAAGACTTGACATCTCAGGAATTTCCCCACCAAGCCTTGGCATCTCAGCAAGTCCCTCCTAAGCCTTGGCATCTCAGCAAGTCCCTCTTAAGCCTTGGCATCTCAGCAAGTCCCTCTTAAGCCTTGGCATCTCAGCAAGTCCCTCCTAAGCCTTGGCATCTCAGCAAGTCCCTCCTCCCTCTAAGACTTGACATCTCAGCAATTCCCTCCCCCCTCTAAGGCTTGACATCTCAGGAATTTCCCCACCAAGCCTTGACATCTCAGTGATTCCCCCAGTTAGCAATCTCCCCCGAGCAAGCATTCCCAAAAGCAAGCGTCCTTCCGATAGCAAGCATCCCCTGATAGAAAGTACCTCCAGCAAGATTGTGAAACAATTTCGTCAGCTATTACAATAATTAATTTCTTATCTATTGGAATAGTCCTTTTTAAAACTTTTCAAAATTTAAAGTTAAATAAAATTTTTGATTATACTACATGAACGCTCGTAGCTTCTTCTCTTTTACCTGATTTACTTGACATTTTTAAGATTCCTTTAGCTTTCTTGAAATTAATTTTTTTAATAAAAAACTTCAACACTCTAATAATTCGAACCCACGTCGCTGCATTAGCAGTTCAGTCTGTTTACCTCTAGGCTAGCTCTCATCGTTTTGATAACATGAATTGTAGCACTTATATATTTCAACACTTTGAAAACTCCCAGCATAGAGTAGAAATCACTCGAACCAGTTACGACGTAATCAATTTCTCAGGCAGTCAATATCAGTTTCAATTAATAAAGTCAACAATTAAAGTCAACAATATGGTTACGCAATCTAAATTTAGATCTAATGGCGCTGGCTTGAATTGTGGAGTTGCGATAAATAGGGGTTTGCGATATGAGAGAGCGTACAATGAGAATATAGAGTAAAAAGTATAGAAATTTCTTTTTTATGCTGTGCTTTTAATTTTTCAAATCTCAGCAAACAGATTATATTCTCGAACTCAGCGTTTCTAGCTCTTTCCAGCAATACAAGGCTCTCTTCTGAAAGTGAAAAACTCGAAGCACAAACAACGGTTGGACATTCCTGCTTTAAAGCAGTCAAATTCATAAGGTGTACATTCAGCGCCAGCTACAGTGAGAGGCCTGCAGTTGATGCATTGAAATTCACAACCAAGCCAATGCCCGGGACTCATTGAATGACAATACCCGCCCCTCAATTCAATAACTAAAAGGTGTTGCGCAACCTTTCAACGCTTGTAGCTCTCCACGCGAGTGTAGAGAACCAATGCTATAGTTGGCACTGAGCTATGATGCAATACAATTCCATCGGCAGTCAGACTGCTTCTCAATCGGAAAGAACTGTTTGAACTTTAAAAAACAGGGAGAAAATCGAGTTTTTCGAATATTTAAGCCCGAAAAAATGAAGCAATTTCTTAGCAAAATTTTGTGTACCAGCGCACCATCAATACGCATCGAATGCAGAAAACCCCACGAAATTCCGACCATGTAGAGTCAAGTTAAACGAAAGTTCCTATAGATAGATAGGTAGGTAGGTACATAGTTTTGATTTTTAGTATATTGGAAGTCTAGTTAAACAAAGGTTCCTATAGATAGGTACATAGTTTTGATTTTTAGTAAATTGGATACTATGAACAATTTAATGTTTTACATGGTGGCTCTTTAATGTTCGACATGGTGGCTCTTTAATGTTCGACATAGTGGCTCTTTAATGTTAGAAATGGTGGCTCTTCTATGTTTGACATGGTGGCTCTTCTATTTTTGACATGGTGGCTCTTTAATGTTCGACATGGTGGTTCTTTAATGTTTGACATGGTGGTTCTTTAATGTTCGACATGGTGGCTCTTTAATGTTCTACATGGTGGCCCTTTAATGTTCGACATGGTGGCTCTTTACTGTTAGACATGGTGGCTCTTTTAGGTTTGACATAATGGCTCTTTAATGTTTGACATGGTGGCTCTTTAATGTTCGATATGGTGGCTCTTTTATGTTAGACATGGTGGCTCTTTTAGGTTCGACATGATGGCACTTTTATGTTTTGACATGGCGGCTCTTTAATGTTCGACATGGTAGCTCTTTTATGTTTGACTTGGTAACTCTTTTATGTTCGATATGTTGGCTCTTCTATGTTTGACATTGCGCTTCTTTGATGTTTAGCAGTTTTGTTGTGTTTTTAAGGTGTTTTAATAAAAAAAATCTTTTTGCACTACTAAGATTCGAACCCAGGTCGCTACATTAGCATTCCAGTCTGTTCGCATCAGGGCTATCTCTTTTCAATTGGAGAACATGAATTGTGGCCCTTATAATTCAATTCTTACAGCAAGTCAATTGGAGTAAAAATTTATGACATAATCAATTTCTCAGTCAGCCAGTATCAGTCTCAATTTAAGTTAGCAATATGGTTACGCAATTTAAATCAAGTCGTGTGTGCATTTCTTCGGTACTGTTTTCAACTTGTTGTGATGCAATCTTTATCACAATCGGAATTCAGTCAGTCAGTTTTTTCTCTAGCATTCTTACAATGCATTTCAGGTCGAAAGAGCTGCTTGACCTTTGCAAAAAAGCATGTTTTTCGAATATTTAATCCCTTTAACATTGAGCAATTTCTTAGCCAAGATGCATGTACCGTCCCAGGAAAATTTCTGATCGAATGGTGCAAGTTTGAAGAAAATCGGTTGAGCCAATTTTTCTGAAATCTATCGCATACCCACAGACAACTCATTTTTAGTATATAGGAAAGGACTAAAATATTCTAAAAGGACACGTTGATAACACAATCAAAATTTGTGTTGGTTTTTCAACAGTCTAACTACCTTTTGTGGGTTTTTTAGTCCACCATGACATTCTAGCATCATTAATATGATTAATAACTATGCCAACTAACTTTCTGGACTCTGGGTAACCTATGTACACACACACACCGACAGACAGAGGCTGGAATTAAGGTTTGAGGCATCGAGCTTAAGCAAACAATCCTGCTTGAGTTTGCAGACTCATTCGTCTTCTGCTTTTGTCATGAGATCGTCAACTATGGAATAATGAGAATAAGCTGCACATTTGGGAGGCTCATAGAAAAGTTCATTCGAATCATTTTCTAAAACTTATTCGTCTCTCCGTCTGAGAACCACTTCAGACTTTTGTGACGTTAATTAATTGTTAGGAAAGAATTTTGGGCAGCGCGAAGGTGGTTGAAAGTTTTTAAGGTAGTTCGCATTTGTTATAATATGCTGCTTTATATAGAACTTTGGTCTCTAAAGTGCAAATAATGATTTTAATATGGAGTGAACTGGGTAGACAGAGCCATTATAGCTCTCTAGACACGATATCACTTCCTGTTAGTCTGAGTCTGATAGGTAAGTCAGTGATTAACAGGTAATGTCAGTGACTAATAATTAATGTCAGTGACTAATAAGTAATGTCAGTGACTAATAAGTAATGTCAGTGATTAACAGGTAATGTCAGTGATTAACAGGTAATGTCAGTGATTAACAGGTAATGTCAGTGATTAACAGGTAATGTCAGTGATTAACAGGTAATGTCAGTAATTAATAGGTAATGTCAGTGACTAATAGGTAATGTCAGTGACTAATAAGTAATGTCAGTGACTAATAAGTAATGTCAGTGACTGATGGGTAATGTCAGTGACTAATAAGTAATGTCAGTGACTAATAAGTAATGTCAGTGACTAATAAGTAATGTCAGTGACTAATAAGTAATGTCAGTGACTGATGGGTAATGTCAGTGACTAATAAGTAATGTCAGTGACTAATAAGTAATGTCAGTGACTAATAAGTAATGTCAGTGACTAATAAGTAATGTCAGTGACTGATGGGTAATGTCAGTGACTAATAAGTAATGTCAGTGACTAATAAGTAATGTCAGTGACTAATAAGTAATGTCAGTGACTAATAAGTAATGTCAGTGACTAATAAGTAATGTCCGAATGTTAGAATCTTTATAAGCGATTTTTTATGAAGGAGTATTTCTGAGAAATTCCGAAGCAGTTTCTACTTTGATACTTAAAGAATTTTGATTCTGATTCTATCTTGATCTATAACCCCAGCCCACTCGCTCCTCTCTAGCTGTCTGTCTGTCTTCTGCCCCCACACTGTGCTCTGCTGCGGTTGATAACGGGGTGCTCACTTGTGCGTACTCAACTGGCAGCACGGACAGGGGTCTCTAGCCAAGCTCTTCTCTGCTCAAGCTGGATTTGTACATCGAATGCACCTGCCGTACTGACAGACCAGGTGTACGCAGAAGCTCACAGGACAGACGAATTGACTATGAGTTTTTGAAGCAGGTATTAGAGAGCGGAAATGAAAGTTCTGAGCCAAACATTTTTGTGACAAATTTAATTTTTGTGCCAGCTAACATGGAGCGGTTAAGACTGATATTTGTGACGAAATCTGATCCTGATTGTGGGAATTATAACACTGCATTGAGAATTTGGTGAGTTACTAAATCTTTTCTCATTTAGTCAGTGTCTAACCTGGTCAGTGTCTAACCTGGTCAGTGTCTAACCTGGTCAGTGTCTAACCTGGTCAGTGTCTAACCTGGTCAGTGTCTAACCTGGTCAGTGTCTAACCTGGTCAGTGTCTAACCTGGTCAGTGTCTCACGTAGTCAGAGTCTCACCTGGTCAGTGTCTCACCTGGTCAGAGTCTCACCTGGTCAGAGTCTCACCTGGTCAGCGTCTCACCTGGTCAGCGTCTCACCTGGTCAGTGTCTCCCTTGGTCAGTGTCTCCCCTGGTCAGTGTCTCACCTGGTCAGCGTCTCACCTGGTCAGCGTCTCACCTGGTCAGCGTCTCACCTGGTCAGCGTCTCACCTGGTCAGCGTCTCACCTGGTCAGTGTCTCCCCTGGTCAGTGTCTCACCTGGTCAGTGTCTCACCTGGTCAGTGTCTCCCCTGGTCAGTGTCTCCCCTGGTCAGTGTCTCACCTGGTCAGCGTCTCACCTGGTCAGTGTCTCCCTTGGTCAGTGTCTCCCCTGGTCAGTGTCTCACCTGGTCAGTGTCTCCCTGGTCAGTGTCTCCCCTGGTCAGTGTCTCACCTGGTCAGAGGCTCACCTGGTCAGAGGCTCACCTGGTCAGTGTCTCCCCTGGTCAGTGTCTCACCTGGTCAGTGTCTCACCTGGTCAGTGTCTCCCCTGGTCAGTGTCTCCCCTGGTCAGTGTCTCCCCTGGTCAGTGTCTCCCCTGGTCAGTGTCTCACCTGGTCAGTGTCTCCCCTGGTCAGTGTCTCACCTGGTCAGCGTCTCACCTAGTCAGCGTCTCACCTGTTCAGCGTCTCACCTGGTCAGCGTCTCACCTGGTCTGCGTCTCACCTGGTCAGTGTCTCCCCTGGTCAGTGTCTCACCTGGTCAGTGTCTCACCTGGTCAGTGTCTCCCCTGGTCAGTGTCTCCCCTGGTCAGTGTCTCACCTGGTCAGCGTCTCACCTGGTCAGTGTCTCCCTTGGTCAGTGTCTCCCCTGGTCAGTGTCTCACCTGGTCAGTGTCTCCCCTGGTCAGTGTCTCACCTGGTCAGTGTCTCACCTGGTCAGTGTCTCCCCTGGTCAGTGTCTCCCCTGGTCAGTGTCTCCCCTGGTCAGTGTCTCCCCTGGTCAGTGTCTCACCTGGTCAGTGTCTCACCTGGTCAGTGTCTCCCCTGGTCAGTGTCTCCCCTGGTCAGTGTCTCACCTGGTCAGCGTCTCACCTGGTCAGTGTCTCCCTTGGTCAGTGTCTCCCCTGGTCAGTGTCTCACCTGGTCAGTGTCTCCCCTGGTCAGTGTCTCCCCTGGTCAGTGTCTCACCTGGTCAGAGGCTCACCTGGTCAGAGGCTCACCTGGTCAGTGTCTCCCCTGGTCAGTGTCTCACCTGGTCAGTGTCTCACCTGGTCAGTGTCTCCCCTGGTCAGTGTCTCCCCTGGTCAGTGTCTCCCCTGGTCAGTGTCTCCCCTGGTCAGTGTCTCCCCTGGTCAGTGTCTCACCTGGTCAGAGGCTCACCTGGTCAGTGTCTCACCTGGTCAGAGTCTCACCTGGTCAGTGTCTCACCTGGTCAGAGGCTCACCTGGTCAGAGGCTCACCTGGTCAGAGGCTCACCTGGTCAGAGGCTCACCTGGTCAGAGGCTCACCTGGTCAGAGGCTCACCTGGTCAGAGGCTCACCTGGTCAGAGGCTCACCTGGTCAGAGGCTCACCTGGTCAGAGGCTCACCTGGTCAGAGGCTCACCTGGTCAGAGGCTCACCTGGTCAGAGGCTCACCTGGTCAGAGTACCCTTGATCAAAACTTTAAGCACCTGATATGCTGACAGCTGATGTACCACTATTATATTTTATCCAGCATCAAATCAGTTCCCGCTCGCTCTCAAACTCTCAAGTCAAGGTCTGGTCTCGATTCGTCCAACCTGGAGCTATCGAATCGTATCGACCACTGCAGACACTCTGGAAGATGCTACAAGTGCAGATGTACTATTGTGCTTGCATCTGTACCGGTGCGCCAGCCTACTAGGCCAGGGTGGCAGCCTTAGTGAAAAGAATCTGAAACTGATTGGCATAGCAGGAGGAACAGACTTAAACGAAGACTCAAAGCAGCCAGACAGACGAGTTGTGATGCAAAATGTTGCTCTAAATTGCAGGTAAAGTCAGTTTCAGATGATTACCTTACCTTACCTGTATCAATATCTACGATTTGGGTAATTGAATTTACACGTAAAAGGCTTTGATATTTGCAGGCACATCGTGGTCTTCTCGGAATCAATGTTGCAGTTTTTCAAACAGTTGGTGAGTAACCAGCCCGTGTGAATGCAATGCACATTTAGAGTCTATGGAACCGGTTGAGACCATGCGCTTTATGAAAGTTCTAGGTTACCAAGTGCCAGTGCTTCATCCAAAATGGGTTTGCGCAGAGTCAAGCAGAAGCGCTTCCACCAGTCAGATAGAGCTTTCGAACAGTAGCTTTGGCGAGCTGGTGCTGGCGCCCCTGGTGCAAAAACCCGTGGTGCTGGCGCCCCTGGTGCAAAAACCCGTGGTGCTGGCGCCCCTGGTGCAAAAACCCGTGGTGCTGGCGCCCCTGGTGCAAAAACCCGTGGTGCTGGCGCCCCTGGTGCAAAAACCCGTGGTGCTGGCGCCCCTGGTGCAAAAACCCGTGGTGCTGGCGCCCCTGGTGCAAAAACCCGTGGTGCTGGCACCCCTGGTGCAAAAACCCGTGCTAAAGTCCCTGGCGCTAAAGCCCCCTCCAATCAAGTGGCGCCACTCAAATAAAATACTCGTAGCACTTCACATAGTCGTGCCCCTTCCAATGAAAAATCCTGGTACAGTAAGTGTACATCCGGTATCTGTCTGACGAGTATCCGTGCTGCGGTACAGCCTGTAATTAGCGCCGATCTACTAATACAGGTTACTGACAACAGCAAAACCCAGCTCAATCCTCTGCATGGCATAACAATGATCGACAATAAAGCACTTTAAATCCATGACTTGACACGTTTGAACCGTCTTCCGCAGATGTCTGAAGACCTCGGCAGCGTCGCGGAGACCAGCCTCCCGCCAGTGTCAATAATTCCCCAGGGAATTTCCATCTCGTCACTGCAGCGCGATCTACATGTAGAGGAACTGGGAGATGCTGATGATGAGGCTCCAGGTCATTGCGGTGCCTATTTTGTCATAGTCGGCCGGATTCGACCGGTGAAAAACTGCTGCTCAGTCCTGGAGCCGTTCCGCCAGTGGAAGCTGGAACAGTGCGATGAAGCCAGGCTATCCCAAGTTCAATTATTATTTGTCGGAGATATTGTAGGTGATGCTGTATTTACTTAACTACTGACATGAATGCAAATCATATACTACTGATAGTAGTGCAAAAATGAGAAAAAAATTTTTGTCTTATCTTTAGAAGTCGTTTATTTCTGTTTTTCTTACCTTCTAGGAGGACTCAAAATATGGCGAAGAATTCCAAGCAAGAGTTCAAGAGTAAGTTTTTAAATGATACGCTCGTGTTGATAAGTGATCGACTTAGGGTGCATTTCACCCGTTATGGACTTGAATTTGACCTTCCAGCATGCCTGATGTGCATCAGCTGCGCGGTGTTGGGCACAGACAGGCGCTTCGGATAATGCACCAGTCTCTCGGCCTCATCAACTGCTCACTAAGCGAGGGCCAATCAAATTCTGTTCTCGAGGTGCGGGAGATTCGATAGTTGAATGTAATTAGGCAACCGAAGCTACTCAAGCTCTAAACTACCCAAGCTCGAAACTAACCAAGCTCGAAACTACCCAAGCTCGAAACTACCCAAGCTCGAAACTACCCAAGCTCGAAACTAACCAAGCTCGAAGCTACTCGAGCTCGAAAATACTCAAGCTCGAAACTACTCAAGCTCGAAACTAACCAAGCTCGAAACTAACCAAGCTCGAAACTACTCAAGCTCTAAACTACCCAAGCTCGAAACTAACCAAGCTCGAAACTAACCAAGCTCGAAACTACCCAAGCTCGAAACTACCCAAGATCGAAGCTACTCAAGCTGTAAACTACCCAAGCTCGAAGCTAACCAAGCTCGAAGCTACTCAAGCTCGAAACTACCAAAGCTCGAAACTAAACAAGCTCGAAGCTACTCAAGCTCGAAACTACCCAAGCTCGAAACTACCCAAGCTCGAAGCTACTCAAGCTCGAAGCTACTCAAGCTCGAAACTACTCAAGCTCGAAACTACCAAGCTCGAAACTACACACTCCTAAAGCTGCTCCCAAGCCGAAAACGAATCCCATGCGTAAAATGCTTCAAACTTGAAGTCTGTCCATATCCGTCTCAAAAAACCTTGCATTCCAGGCCATGTCCCTGGGCGTGCCAACAATAGTAAGCGCAGTGCCTGGCAACACGGACCTGGTCAAACACCTGGAGACCGGATTTGTATTTGGGAACGACGAGGTTGGTATATTTTCGGCGATTTCAATATTGAATGAAAAAACGCACGATTGAACAACGTACATGTTGTCCTTTATCGAGAACACGTATGGACACTTTTTTCTCAGAAAACGTTGGATTCTTTGGATTCTGGCAATACGACCTACTTTTTTTACAGCCTTACGCTTACTTTTTCCAAAAACCAATGCAGCAACTCATCAGATGCCTCTCACTGGTTGCATCCGAGATCAAGGCTGACCAAGCTCTCGTCCAATCCGTCACTGAATCAGCCAAGCTGTTTGTCCAACGAAGTCACGACATCGATGCGGAGCTGAAGGCGTACGTTGAGCTTATTGAAGACTGCGTTCGGTGAAAATCTGGAATGATCGAACACTGAAGGGCTGGAGGTTTGGGGCATTTACTCGGAGAGTTGAGGGGTTGTGGACACCCACAGCAGAGCCTATGGGGTTTTTGGAGACCCATAGAGCAGTGTCTATGAGGTTGTGCAGTCTATATGGGGTTAGACACCCACAGCAGTCTATATGAGGGTTGTGGATATCCCACAGCAGAGTCTATGTGGGTTGTGTGGACACCCACAGCAGAGTCTATGAGGGTTGCGGACACCCACAGCAGAGTCTACTATGAGGGTTGTGGATACCCAGCAGAGTCTATATGTGGTTTTAGACACCAACAGCAGAGTCTATGTGGTTGTGGACTATCATTGCAAAAATTACGTCACCGCAGTTTTAAAGTAAAGCAGCGCGCTTGATTGCATGGTAAAAAATGAGTTGGTTATTTATTGCGCATGCCAAAAGAAATACTTTTTTAACTTTACGCGTGCATTAACTATACTTCAAAGCGCATGTGCTATGTATTTTTGATTTTCTTGTTGTTGCTTTTCCACATTAATTTTGTATGTTAACGTTATGCCTGCCGAATGACGGCCTAACAGCTATAGAATTTTAGAGAATTTTTTGTAGAATTGTAGTTAAAACTCCAGATCAACGAATAGCCTGGCCAACTGCATTACAGAAGGACGCTGCCACTCGATTTTCTTAGAAATGATCGTGGTTAACAATATCTTTAAATAATTTATTTTTTAGAACAAATCAGTCACACTAATATAATATACATGTATTAAACTCGATATAGACAACCGATAGCGCTAAATGGGCCGGGTTTAATTGACATTAGACAAGAGGATTCTTGAGAGGAAAATCGAATGTAGCATCCTTCGACTTCTGTCGCCTGATTTGATTAGCTATTAGTAGCCAATACATGTGAAGTAAGCTTTTATTCACAAACATCATGATATTACAAACTGTATAAGACAGTCAGAATGCACTCTTTAATTGAGGTCATTCCAAATATATAAAGGCCACGAAAACGTCTTTCATCAGAAACTCTCTCTTTCGTTATTTTTTTCAACAATAACTAGACTTACTACCGCGAGAATCTACAGAAGTAGATTTACTGAGTTGACCTTGCATGTTCTGTTAACGTAACTGCAACAGCAGAAAATTTTAGTAGAAAATTTCCGCAAGTTTATATTTTCCTGAGGTTTTAATATTTTAAAAACAATAGCAGAAAAGTTAAAAAAGCAATTTTGTTAAAACAGTGACCGATAAACAAACTTAAAAATTTCTAGGAACTTTATTAGTACAGATAAGCCTACTACGCCTATGTATAACTGTAATGCAGGGGTTGGAAAACTATTTTAGACTACCTCAGCTCAAGGGCCAGATAAAGAATCCAGTGCATAACTGCGAGCCAGAGAAGGGAAGAGAAAAGAAGAAATAAGAGAATTAAGACGAGAGGAAAGTAGAGAGGAGAGAGAGAGTCTCTTTTTCAAAAGCAAGACTGAAGTAATTCAAGTTTGGTTGATAAAATATTTCTGATTTTCTGAAAAAAAATTTCTGACAGTTAGGCCCTGAGTCAGGAGTGCCCAAAATGACGAAAAACTAGGGGCCTACAATTTTTTGGCCTAGTGGTAAGCAGTGTAAGCACTAGCAGTAAGGCAACCTTCAGTCAGTCAAATCCCCTATGCAAGATATAAAATTTTGAGTAGGGCCCTAAGTAATTATTACTATTTTTTAGCTTGATTAGCCTACTTTCTTTAAATAAGTCTGGTTTTAATAAGGGCCTAGAATCATAATTTTATTCTATATTATTTTTGTCAGGGGTCCATGAGTTTGATTTGATTGCAGGTATTTTGCTTATTACATTTATACTTTTGCACAAATATTGCTTGCTAAAGAATTGGGTGATCCTTCTGTACCCCCCCCATAAATTCAGGAAAGTAGTTTTTTGAAAGAAAACGATAGGCCTAATAGAAGTAAGGTGACACTTTTATCTTTTATTCCTAGTATAGCATTGTCATTGTGTGTGTGTATATTTGTTTAAATATTATGAATTTAAATTGATTATACTATACTTTACTATACCAGACTGTACTTTTTGTTTCATTTTCAATTTTGGAGTTCATTTGGAAACATCATTTTGGTGCCAACATGTTCCGAAACCTGATTTAGACCTACTGAATCCGGCATTACTATCCTTGCTAATGGACTGCTCTACTATCTATCTACTATATGTGCTAATATAAGATAAAAATGCCACCTGGCACTTTACTTCTATTATCGTTTTCTTTTGAAAAAACTACTTTCCTAAATTTATAGGAGGGTATAGTAAGATTGCCAAGAATTGGTTGCTTTTTCAAAGATTTCTTTTAAGAATTGCTTAGGGCCTAAGCAAGCCCTACCTTATCTAGATTCTATGATTGCTTGCTAAAAATTATTTGCCAAAGATTATTTGCAAGAAAATTGTTTGCTGAGCAATTGCTTGCCAAGGATTTCTTGCTACATATTATAATTATAAGCCACATTTTAATTGCTAAAGCTTGTTTAAGCCTAGTTAATTGATTAGGCCTAATTCATTTATAATGGCTTTTGTCCTAATTAGGCCTATTTAAATTTAAACTTTGTACAATATAAATATAAATATATATATATATATATATATATATATATATCACTAGCTGAATAAGGAAAGAAGACAAAAAATGGATAGGGCCTGACTAGGCCTATAAAAAATTAGATCCAGAATTATTATATATTGTGAATATTAAGAATATAATCTTAGATCACAGGATCCTTAGATTAGACCTAAAGCCTTGCCCCATTAGAATAAATTTCTTAAAGTCTATAGATGAAAGCCAAGCATCACCCATTTTATATACCAAATATACTAAGCATAATATATACTTTGTACACTAAATATCCTTCAAAGAATTAGGAATATTGCATTAGGCCCATACCATAGCATAGTCTGGATCATATTGGGTGCACACCTGAACAAAAATTGAATAATTACAAATGCATGCCAAAAAATTGAGTGCATGTCTATTCTTAAATCTTAAAACTATAATAGTGTTGCAACAATAAATGACATTTTTTACATAATAACAATAAAAGATCTTTTTTAAATTGAATAATAGACTTTTTGGCATAAAATTTGATGAATTTTTCTGCTTTTTTGGTGATATTATTTATACTAGAAAATTGATACATGCAAAGATTTGTTTAAATGCATTTAAATGCAAATTAGTACTAAACCACACTCAGGAAGGTTACTGTATGCCAGAATTTTCTGGTGTACCATTGAAGAGTTTGGCTGTTTTAATATACCACTTTGGTATACCACTTTAAGCTTGAGAAATTTTTGGCATACCACTTCGAGCTTAAGAAACTTTTGGCACACCCATTGCAATAGTTTTTATTTTACAAAACAATGTGCACACTTTTTATGACAGCAAGAGTTTCAAAAAATTCCATTTTCATTTACAATACTAATGGTGTTTTTCCAATATAAAGTTTTAAAAACTTTTTTCTTGTTTTAAAATTCATTAGTAATAATAGTTTTGCTTATTGTAAGATGTTATAAAAAAGTTTTTGTTTAATTAAAGAACATTTTTTGGAAAATTTAGAAAATGTAAGGTTTCTAAATGTGGTTTAACTTTACATGCTAGATTTTTGCGATATAAAAGTGGCAATGTTTAAAATCCGTGTTGCAACAACAAAAGGGTCCTTGAATTGTTGCAAAAGCTGCAAAAAAGGTCTTTTATTGTTGTAAGCGCAAATTGCAAAAAGGTCTTTTTACTATCACAACTACAAAAAAGGTGGCGTACCTTTTTAATAAAAGGCATTTTTTTCTGGTGTACCATGCTGCACCATCCAAACTATGGGTACTTAATAGCTAATAAACAATAAATTTAGTTTAAGCAAAGTGACTATCAAAAAAACTTAAAAATAATTCTAATATCTTAAGATCATAGATAGCAATTCACAATCATGCATGTATCATCTCTGAACTTATATTGACCATATGATTTAGTTTTGCAACAAAAAAATTAAAATATGTCAATAGATAATCAAATTTTGTCACAAAATTATTTGAGTCATCAATTTTGCAACTTGTCCATAGTCTACTGCAATTGATTTGATAAGGCTTGCTAGCATGCGTACATATGCGCATGCATGCTAGCAATGAAATGTCTAAACTATAAATGCCAAAAAATATATATAAAAATTTTTTTATAGTCATGCTTTTTTACCTTTCGGTTATGTTTCAGTTATAAAATAAACCTTAAATATCTTTATGAAAAGTATTGTCTGCAAAGTATAATTATATTTTTACAATTCTCTTTCTGCCAATTACATATTGATCTTATAACTAGTATAAGAACAGAATGATATAACATATTTGATTAAAAATATAGTGCATCTTGGTTGATATTTAACATTTTTTAAACCTTGCAATAAGGATATGAAAAGCATAGCTTAAGTATTATAACAAACTAAAAATTTGCATTGTATCAAGTAGATTGAATAATTTCATAACCACAATATACAAGTGTATATACTGAATAAGTAAAATGAATATTAATTTTCCATTGATGCTGTCACGTGCAAGGCTAAAAAACAAGCGCCTTCATTCTTAGTTCTTAGCAAGTTCACCTATAATCATCAAGCACATTTGCAGAATCCATTGTACTGTTACACTAGACGATTCCTTTTCTTGAAAAAGCTAAAAATAGAGCCGCTATTCTATAAAGATAATGCAAAGAAAGCGCAAATGGGAGCCAGGGAGGGGCAACTTGAAGCAGGTGGTGTTTCTAACACAGGAAGACAAGGAGCAGGGTGCTCAAGCTAGCTGGGAGCAGCTGGAAATTGTTGGAAATATTCACATCTTCCCGCCTGACCTGTGCAACATGACCTACCTGAAGTATTTGTTCATGGGACACAATCAGCTTGCCAGCATACCACCTGAGATCTCGTTGCTTAAGAATTTGGTGCACTTGGATCTGTCCTACAATCAGCTGAAATCTCTGCCACCACAGATTGGCGCTTTGACTGAACTCAAGGAGCTGCACTTGCAGGTGCGTTCTGTCTTCTGCCTCTGTGGGAACACTGACTGAAGGATCAGGAGTCCCTTGACTGACTGAAGGATCAGGGGTCCCTTGACTGACTGAAGGATCAGGAGTCCCTTGACTGACTGAAGGATCAGGGGTCCCTTGACTGACTGAAGGATCAGGAGTCCCTTGACTGACTGAAGGATCAGGGGTCCCTTGACTGACTGAAGGATCAGGGGTCCCTTGACTGACTGAAGGATCAGGGGTCCCTTGACTGACTGAAGGATCAGGGGTTCTTTGACTGACTGAAGGATCAGGGGTCCCTTGACTGACTGAAGGATCAGGGGTCCCTTGACTGACTGAAGGATCAGGGGTCCCTTGACTGACTGAAGGATCAGGGGTCCCTTGACTGACTGAAGGATCAGGGGTCCCTTGACTGACTGAAGGATCAGGGGTCCCTTGACTGACTGAAGGATCAGAGGACGCTTGACGGACTGATCGATCAGGGGTCCCTTGACTGATTGAAGGATCAGGGGTCCCTTGACTGACTGAAGGACCATGGGTCCTCTTTCATTGGGGGACCATTGAGTACTCTATCTCACATTAAGTCCTCTATCTCACTGAGGGACCATTGAGTAGTCTATCTCACTGAGGGAGGGACCATTGAGTACCCTTATCTCATTGAGGGACCATTGAGTCCTTTATCTCACTGATGGACCATTGAGTAGTCTATCTCACTGAAGGACCATTGAGTCCTCTATCTCACTGAGGGAGGGACTATTGAGTACTCTTATCTCATTGAGGGACCATTGAGTACTTTATCTCACTGAGGGACCATGGGTCCTCTGACTGACTGAAAGACCATGGGTCCTCTGACCTCAAGCATAGTGAAGGATATACTTGACTGTCCTGTGCACATGCTACAAGTTCAGTCGTATCAAAGCAAAAAACGAAGCATTAAAGTTTTCTTTTTACATTCTCCCAGGGCAACCAGATTCGCAACCTGCCCATGCAAATTGGCCGCCTATTCCAACTGAACGTGCTGAATTTGCACAATAATCCATTGAATCCGGAGGTGGCCCAGCTGTACAACACTGAGGGCGTGCATCGAATGCTGAGCTGGTACCTGGATAATGAAAGTGAGTTCTGTTTTGTACCTGTTCACACTTGGAGGTTCTTCTTATTTTATTCATTATCATTAAATTTGCTTTAGTGCACTGTTACCATACATCGTTCACCCACCCGATTCACCAATCGTTCACCCAAACGGTTCACGAACCGTTCACCTACCTGGTTCACCCATCGTTCACCAAACCGATTCACCAATCGTTCACCCACTTGATTCACCAATCGTCCACCCACCCGATTCACCAGCTGTTCATCCACACGATTCACCAGTTGCTCACCCACCTGATTCACCAACTGTTCATCCACCCGATTCACCAGTTGTTCACCCACCGGATTCACCAGCTGTTCACCCACCCGATTCACCAGTTGTTCATCCACCTGATTCACCAGTTGTTCACCCACCCGATTCACCAGTTGTTCACCACCCGATTCACCAGTTGTTCACCAAATCCTTCACCCACCCAATTCACCAAATCCTTCACCCACCCGATTCACCAGTTGCTCACCCACCCGATTCACCAGTTGTTCACCCACCCGATTCACCAGTTGTTCACACACTCGATTCACCCTCAGGCCTGTCGATGCCACCGCCGCCTCCGCCCAGCCGCAACTGGCGCTACCTCCGCAATCCGTCTGACGTGAATGAGAGCATCGCCTTCACCCTGATGTGCTACAACGTCCTGTGCGAAGGCTACGCCACTCGCAAGCAATATCCCTACTGCCCCAGCTGGGCGTTGCTATGGGACTATAGGCGCAGAGGCATCATGACGGAGATTCGAGTCTACCAAGCCGACATCATCTGCCTGCAGGAAGTGGAAACTGAACAATTCTCGGTGTTCTTCAAACCCGAACTGGCCAAAGACGGCTACGATGGGATATTCAGTCCCAAGAGCCGAGCCAAGACCATGTCGGCCAGCGAGAGTCGCTACGTTGACGGCGTTGCCATATTCTGGAAGAAGGAGCGATTCACCCTCATCAAGGAGGACGTTATCGAGTTTTCGCGCATGGCCGTTGAGCGCTACGAGACCGATTGCAAGGTTAGAATTGGCTCTGTTATACGCGGGATTTTTGAGATTATCTTTTCATTAGTTTGTTGTTAATGGGAGAATTTTCCAATATCTTATCCCTATTGTATCTACGGAAGATTTTCCCCATTCCCCATATTATATGTATGGGAGAATTTTGCCATTTCATATATGGTATCCATAAGTGATTTTTCGAATTCCATATATGGTATCCATTGGAGATTCTTCCCATTCCATATATGGTATCCATGGGAGATTCTTCCCATTCCATATATGGTATCCATGTGAGATTCTTCCCATTCCATATATGGTATCCATGGGAGATTGTTTCCATTCCATATATGGTATCCATGTGAGATTCTTCCCATTCCATATATGGTATCCATGGGAGATTGTTTCCATTCTATATATGGTATCCATGGCAGAATTTTCCCATTCCATATATGGTATCCATGGGAGATTCTTCCCATTCCATATATGGTATTATGGGACAGTCTTCCCATTCCGTATATGGTAACCATGGTATAATCTTCCTATTCCGTATATGGTATCTATAGGAGAATCTTCATTCCATATACGGTATCTATGGAAGAATTTCCCATTCCATATTTGGTATCTATGGGAGCATCTTCCCCATTGTCAATCCCCATGGAATTTGTAGAAGTAGATAAATCTGCTCGCCCCAAGGAACCCTATAAATTGTCTCCATTCCTATTTGTCGAATCCCAAATCCCACAGGAAAGCCAGGAGATGATAAACCGCGTGATGCTCAAAGACAACATCGCCGTGATGGCCATCTTTGAGGTTCGCGACGAGATTAGCGGTGGCCCGCCCAGACAGATGGTGGTGTCCACCGCACACATCCACTGGGACCCGGAGTTCTGCGATGTCAAACTAATCCAGACCATACTGCTGCTGTCGGCTCTGTGGAAGAAGATCGAGAATCACATGATCGAGAGTCAGGGTGCAGATCAGAAAGGCCAGGTTGATGTCACCAACATGCCTGTGATCATTTGCGGCGATTTCAACTCTCTGCCAGACTCCGGTGAGTGATGGCGCCTCCTATATCCTTATCTAACTTTGAGTTAAAAATTCCTAGAAATCAAAATTCTTAGAAGCTTTACACATAAAAAGCCTGAGAATAAAAATATTAAGATATTAATTACCATAAAAACTATTTCTAGTAGACCGCTTTGTTAATTTCGCATACAGGATCCGAATTCTGGATGCCAATTTTTTTAGCTAATGTGTTAATAAGTCCAGTACACTTCAATCTGTACAGTACAGGGGGGCCGTAGCCCAGCGGTAGCGCAGCTGCTCTGGTGTGCCGCGACCCAGGCTCGATTCCAAGTGCAGTCACATTAATTTGGGGCTGAATTGGAATCTCGGCTTGGCTCGCTTGTGCAATTAACGGCCTTGAGAGCCAACCCCCCCCCCCCCCCCAAGGCGCAGTGAAGTGTACATGCCTAACAATTGATAAAGTTAGGGCCGCTGTACACTCCTGTGTGAGTGTGTGCCTGCGTAACGTATCCGCGCGCTTGTATGCCTGCTCAGGGGAGTCGGCGGAATGGGCAGCAATGCCTCTCGCCGGTTGTGTGCCAATGACGCTTAAATTGCGCCAGGGTGCACACAACCCCCCTGCCTCTAATAAAAAAAATCTGTACAGTACTCAATATGTGCAGTACACCTCAATCTGTACAAGTGCACAACTATATGTAAAGTACACCACAATATGTACAGCAGACCTCAGTATGTACAGTGAACCTCAAAATGTACAGTACACCTCAATATGTACAGCAGACCTCAATATGTACAGCAGACCTCAATATGTACAGTAAACCTCAAAATGTACAGTTCATTTCAATAAATACAGTAGACCTCAATATGTACAGGCACACCTCAATATGTACAGTTCACCTCAGTATGTAAGATACACTTCAATAAGTACAGTACACCTCAATATGTAGAGTAGACTTCAATATGTACAGTAGACCTCAATATGTACAGTATACTACAGCTCCATACGTGCAGTCCTGAAGCACTTCAATCTTGATCATAAATCATTAGCATTTTGCACATTTCAATGCGACTGCAGGCGTGTTCGAGTACCTCACCAACGGCCGTGTGAAGAAGTCTCACCTGGACTTCAAAGAGCTGGGCTACGAGCGAATTCTCGACCGACTGACGCCGCATCGGTCCCAGCATCAGCCTGACTACCTGGAGCAGGACTTCAACTTGTCCCGCTGCTATCAAGACGACGTCGGCATGCCCTACACGAACTATACCTACGAGTTCAAGGGCTGCATTGACTATATCTTCTTCACTGAGAGGCACTTTAATAATATTGGCTGCCTTGACATGGTGCCGGAGGCCTGGTTCCAGGAGTCCGCCATTCTTGGCTGTCCGCATCCTCACGTACCGTCCGATCATTTCTCTCTGCTGGTTGAGCTGGAGCTCAAACCCCAGCACCATCAGCAGCAGCACAGGCAGCAGCAACAGATGTGATCTTTGTGAACTTTATGAGGATTTGGGTCTTAATTGCTAAACTTTGTCTTTATAATTTTAATTTATTTCGAAATCAATGTTGTGAACATCACAAAGTTTTTATTGGCTGTTGTCATTGCCCAATCTGTGACTATAGTCATTGATCAATCTTTATCTGTAACCATTGATGAGTCATTGATCAGTCATTGACTGTAGTCATTGATCAATTCTTTGTCTGTAACCATTGATGAGTCATTGATGAGTCATTGACTGTAGTCATTGATCAATTCTTTGTCTGTAACCATTGATGAGTCATTGATGAGTCATTGACTGTAGTCATTGATCAATTCTTTGTCTGTAACCATTGATGAGTCATTGATCAGTCATTGACTGTAGTCATTGATCAATTCTTTGTCTGTAACCATTGATGAGTCATTGATGAGTCATTGACTGTAGTCATTGATCAATTCTTTGTCTGTAACCATTGATGAGTCATTGACTGTAGTCATTGATCAATTCTTTATCTGTAACCATTGATGAGTCATTAATGAGTCATTGACTGTAGTCATTGATCAATTCTTTATCTGTTACCATTGATGAGTCATTGATGAGTCAGTGACTATAGTCATTGATCAATTCTTTATCTGTAACCATTGATGAGTCATTAATGAGTCATTGACTGTAGTCATTGACCAATTCTTTATCTGTTACCATTGATGAGTCATTGATGAGTCAGTGACTATAGTCATTGATCAATTCTTTATCTGTAACCATTGATGAGTCATTGATGAGTCATTAACTGTAGTCATTGATGAGTCATTGACTGTAGTCATTGATGAGTCATTGACTGTAGACATTGATGAGTCATTAACTGTAGACATTGATGAGTCATTGACTGTAGTCATTGATGAGTCATTGACTGTAGTCATTGATGAGTCATTAACTGTAGTCATTGATGAGTCATTGACTGTAGTCATTGATGAGTCATTGACTGTAGTCATTGATGAGTCATTGACTGTAGACATTGATGAGTCATTAACTGTAGACATTGATGAGTCATTGACTGTAGTCATTGATGAGTCATTGACTGTAGTCATTGATGAGTCATTAACTGTAGTCATTGATGAGTCATTAACTGTAGTCATTGATGAGTCATTGACTGTAGTCATTGATGAGTCATTGACTGTAGTCATTGACTGTAGTCATTGATGAGTCATGACTGTAGTCATTGATCAGTCATTGGCTGTAGTCATTGATGAGTCATTGACTGTAGTCATTAATGAGTCATTGACTGTAGTCATTGATGAGTCATCGAGTGTAGTCATTGATGAGAGTCATTGACTGTAGTCATTGATGAGTCATTGATGAGTCATTGCCATTTATTTAACTCGAGTTGTGCTGTTAATTACTGAACTAATTTAACGTGGCTGAACGATTTTTATTACACTGACTTTTTTATATCATGTTTCTCTTCTTAATCTTGTCTTTAACGAAAATAATTCTACCGTTGTTAACAGAAGCATCAAGAAACATTTCCTGATTGGAACTGCTTTATATTTTATTTTGTTTAAAATTTGTATTTGATATTTTAAACTAGTTATTTAGCTTTTCTCTTTTCGTGTTTTCCTGTTGTTTTTTGAAGTTTTTTTACTGCACTGGCTCTCTCTGCAGCAGCTATTTTTTGTGTTTTGATCTGCTTTTTTATCTGTTTGCGTGAACTCTTCTATTCTATCTTTGTGTGTGTATGTACTGTACATTGCTGTCTATTATTGTCAATGTAAATGTATGACTCATTTTTATTGAGGCTCTTTATGCCTTACTGTACAATATACGATTGTAAAAATTTGTAACAAAACTTAATAAATTTGAATTTGTTTTCCAAAACTGTCTCAGTGTCTCTACATTACTGTTAGTAGTATGTTAAAATTGTCTTTTGTCGTGTTGTTGTGCCTCCCTTTGTATCTCCTAATTGGCAATATCAGATTGCATATTTGATCCTTATTGTAGTTACCTGTACTGTACTGTGCTAACTGCTGTAAATCTCCGACATGCGACACATTCTTCAATAATTTGTATGTGTAATAAATCTGAAACTATTGACTATGTCGGCTAGCGTGAACAACACAGCACTATTTAATCCTCTAATCTGTTTCGTTTGGACTTTATCACTTTTATATCTGCATTTGTTGCTCTGGCAATGGGATTTCACTTTTGCTATGGAAATGGGATTTCACTGTTGCTATGGAAATGGGATTTCAGGGTTGCTATGGGAATTGGATTTCAGTGTTGTTATGGGAATTGGATTTCAGGGTTGCTATGGGAATGGGATTTCAGGGTTGCTATGGGAATGGAATTTCACTGTTGCTATGGAAATGGGATTTCAGTATTGCTATGGGAATTGGATTTCAGAGTTGCTATGGGAATGGGATTTCAGTGTTGCTATGGGAATGGGATTTAACTGTTGCTATGGGAATGGGATTTCAGTGTTGCTATGGGAATGGAATTTCACTGTTGCTATGGAAATGGGATTTCAGTATTGCTATGGGAATTGGATTTCAGAGTTGCTATGGGAATGGGATTTCAGTGTTGCTATGGGAATGGGATTTAACTGTTGCTATGGGAATGGGATTTCAGTGTTGCTATGGGAATGGGATTTCAGTGTTGCTATGGGAATGGGATTTTTCTGTTGCTATGGGAATGGGATTTCAGTGTTGCTATGGGAATGGGATTTCAGTGTTGCTATGGGAATGGGATTTCAGAGTTGCTATGGAAATGGGATTTCACTGTTGCTATGGGAATTGGATTTCAGGGTTGCTATGGAAATTGGATTTCACTGTTGCTATGGAAATGGGATTTCACTGTTGCTATGGAAATGGGATTTCACTGTTGCTATGGTGATAAAATTTTAATGTTGCTATAGGAATGGGATTTCAGTATTGCTATGGGAATTGGATTTCAGAGTTGCTATGGGAATGGGATTTCAGTGTTGCTATGGGAATGGGATTTCAGAGTTGCTATGGAAATGGGATTTCACTGTTGCTATGGGAATTGGATTTCAGGGTTGCTATGGGAATGGGATTTCACTGTTGCTATGGAAATGGGATTTCACTGTTGCTATGGTGATAAAATTTTAATGTTGCTATAGGAATGGGATTTCAGTATTGCTATGGGAATGGGATTTCAGAGTTGCTATGGGAATGGGATTTCAGTGTTGCTATGGGAATTGGATTTCAGAGTTGCTATGGGAATGGGATTTCAGTGTTGCTATGGGAATGGGATTTAACTGTTGCTATGGGAATTGGATTTCAGAGTTGCTATGGGAATGGGATTTCAGTGTTGCTATGGGAATTGGATTTCAGAGTTGCTATGGGAATGGGATTTCAGTGTTGCTATGGGAATGGGATTTTTCTGTTGCTATGGGCATGGGATTTTTCTGTTGCTATGGGCATGGGATTTTTCTGTTGCTATGGGCATGGGATTTTTCTGTTGCTATGGGCATGAGATTTTTCTGTTGCTATGGGAATGGGATTTCAGTGTTGCTATGGGGATAGGGCTTCACAGTTGCCAACTGCATTGATTGAGAAAACGTTTCTGCAGCGAGACCGTGCAGGATCATGCAGCAACAGCAGCAGCAACAGCAGGCTCTGTGGCCAAGGCCAGCTGTCTCAGTCAGCACTGCAGCTGTGCCAGCAGCCCCTCCGGCTGCTTCAGTGCTGACTGCCAGTCAGTGTTACATCTGCGGCGCCTTGTCAGCGGCCGCCAATGTCAGCGTCAGTTTCCCGTTGAATAAAATAGTGTTCAGACAGCAGCTTCATTATTGCAGATTCGCCTCGGCTGCTAAACAGGTCCTGGTGACCGAGTTTGGCACCTTGTATAGGTGAGTTGCGCTCTTGAATATTGTCTTTGCTATTGTCTAGCTATCAATGAGTCATCGCTTAGCTATCCATGAGTCACTGACTATCAATGAGTCATTACAGCTATCAGTGACTCACTATCTCCAGTAATGAGTCATTACAGCTATCAATGACTCACTATCGCCAGTAATGAGTCATTACAGCTATCAATGACTCACTATCGCCAGTAATGAGTCATTACAGCTATCAATGACTCACTATAGCTAGCACTGAGTCATTACGAGCTATCAATGACTCACTATAGCTAGCAATGAGTCATTACGAGCTATCAATGACTCACTATCGCTAGCAATGAGTCAGCCAGCTCAATGCTAGACATCTGCCTCTCTGCATTTCAGAGGCGCTCTGCCCCCTCTGCTCCAACGGGCCAGCAACCTGGGCATTATGTTCGGCTGTTACGCAATCGCTCGACAACACCTTGACAACAGTAGTTTATTACCAACGGTTGCTAAGAACGCCGCTGTTGCTAGGGCGGTAATGGCCGCTTCCGTTGCCGGAGCCTGCGAAGCCGCCTTAATGCCGTTCGAGCGAATTCAGACTCTGCTGCAGATGGGCAACGGTAGGCACTCTACTGTCAGTAGTGCTTACGGACATCGCCGCGCCACTAATTTGTATCGGGATACGTTCCATGCCTTCTGCGAGCTTCGAAAACGCTATGGTGTACCGGAATTGTATCGTGGGCTCAGCGCTGTGAGTCTCGCTTTGTCTTGGAAATGACAGAAAGAATAGAAAAGATAGGGATAGAAAATCTCACCAAAGAGATTCTTTATAATGTCACTCATAGAGATTCTCCTGTAGAGCGATAGAGATTCCCCCACAGAGGGATAAAGATTCCCCTACAGAAGGATAGAGATTCCCCTACAGAGGGATAAAAATTCCCCTACAGAGGGATAGAAATTCCCCCACAGAGGGATAGAGATTCCCCACAGAGAGATAAAGATTCCCTTACAGAGGGATAGAAATTCCCCCACAGAGAGATGGAGATTACTCTAAAGAGGGATAGAGATTCTCCTGTAGAGCGATAGAGATTCCCCCACAGAGGGATAGAGTTTCCCTTCAGAGGGATAGATAGTCTCCTACAAAGGAATAGAGATTTCCCCACAGAGGGATAGAGATTCCTCTTATAGAGGGATAGAGATTCCCCTACAGAGGGATAGAGATTCCCCTACAAAAGGAAAGAGATTCCCCTACAGAGGGATAGAAATTCCCCTACAGAGGGATAGAGATTTCCTCACAGAGGGATAGAGATTCCTCTTATAGAGGGATAGAGATTCCCCTACAGAGGGATAGAGATTCCCCTACAGAAGGAAAGAGATTCCCCTACAGAGGGATAGAAATTCCCCTACAGAGGGATAGAAATTCCCCCACAGAGGGATAGAGATTCCCCTTATAGAGGTATAGAGATTCCCCTACAAAGGGATAGAGATTCTCCTACAGAGGGATAGAGATTCCCTAGCAGAGGGATAGAGATTCCCTAACAGAGGGATAGAGATTCCCTAACAGAGGGATAGAGATTCCCTAACAGAGGGATAGAGATTCCTCTTATAGAGGTACATGTATAGATATTCCCCACAGGGATAGAGATTCCCCACATAGGGATAGAGATAACCCAACAAAGGGATAGAGATTCCCCACATATGGATAGAGATAACCCACATAGGGATAGAGATTCCCCAACAAAGGGATAGAGATTCCCCTACAGAGGGATTGAGATTCTCCTACAAAGGGAGATTCCCCTACAGAGAGGGATAGAGATTCCTCTACAGAGGGATAGAGATTCTCATATATAGGATCATAGAGATGGCTTTAGATTTGAGATCTCTTGCCGTCAAGTTCTCAGACATTGACTATGCATATATTACTATGAGTTGCTATAGTAACGAAATCAACCACCAGGTCCTGCTGCGCAACTCCACCAGCACAGCTCTGTACTTTGGTCTGCGCGAGCAAACCCGGCATTGGCTGCCGCCAGCCGCAGATTCTTCAACTAGAAGCAGCAACGTCTGCGGCTTCGTCCAAGGCGCCTGCATCGGCGGCTTCGTGTCCACCCTGGTGTACCCGCTCAACGTGGCCAAATCGCATATGCAGGCCCGGGTTGGTGGCGGCTACCTCAGTCTGTCCGAGGTTCTGTCCGGCCTAGTGTCCGAGCGGAACGGCCGACTGACCGGGCTGATGCGCGGCTCTCCGGCCAACTGCTTCCGGGCAATGCTGTCCTGGGGTGTGGTGACCGCCGCCTACGACTGGCTGGCTGACCGGCTTTTTGCTGCGTCCGCCTGCGGCTCCGTGCGACTGCGCGGATGAGGGTTCTGGGATTTGGGAATAGACTGCTGGGATTTGGGAATAGACTGCTGGGATTTGGGAATAGACTGCTGGGATTTGGGAATAGACTGTTGGGATTTAGGAATAGACTGCTGGGATTTGGGAATAGACTGCTGGGATTTCGGAATAGACTGCTGGGATTTGGGAATAGACTGCTGGGATTTGGGAGTAGACTGTTGGGACTTGGGAATAGACTGCTGGGATTTGGGAATAGACTGCTGGGACTTGGGAATAGACTGCTGGGATTCGGTAACAGACTGATGGGATATATTTTTTCAAAGTTCTACGTATATATAGATTGATAGATTTTTTATATCATAGTTGTGCGTTTTCAAATTCTAATTTACCATTACAGTAAAGAAGGTGCTACTTCCTGATTTCCGTTTACCTAATGCAGTACAGGCCGAAAATTCAATTTTTAATCCGCCAAGCAATCCAGTTCTGCTTTATCCGCTCCGGTGTTTCTAATACGTGATTTTATAACTGATGTGTTTCTAATTATTGTACATTGCATTTTCGAATACAAGTATGTCCTAGTTCATTGTGATGGATGATATACCGGTCAATTCAATACTACATTAGGTTATTTTGGTGGATTCTAGTCTACTCAGAGTAGGTGCATAAGAAAATTGTCTTATTGTTATAGTACGCAAAATAGAAATAAAATTTTAGCCTTAACTAAAGAAACAATAAATTAATTGAAATAGACTTTTGGCATTTTAACGTTTCAATTTAATCAAAGGTACTCGAATACGTTCGTCTAATTAATGATTATTAAATAGTTAAAACACTGCAGGGTCTTCAAATTAAACGCCAGGATAGCAAACTCAGCATGCAACTTGATTAAAACAAATTTAGCATTGTGCAATTTATCAATTTAAACTCTCGTTCAGCTCAGTTCGCGACGAGATTTTCGGCACACCGTGGAGACAAGGACCTCGGCTTCGTTGTCCATGGCCAGCTTATCCTTGTCGCTCTGGCCGCTGCAATCGAGAAGCTCCTCGGCCGACTCCACTGTGCCGTACACCACTCTTCTCGGATGGTTTAACTCAGGACTTCTACTCAGAGGACTCCACCGAGTTCGCTTGAATCTATGGCGAAGTCTTTGCATAATTGGAGTAGCAGCGCTTCCAGATGAGCGAGTCGCAAGCATAGTAATTGCGACACCTGCCATGATTCCTGCTAGGCAGCAGCAGAACACCACTAGGATCGGTGTTGAAATCCGCGTATCGGTGGATTCGGACGGTACACGAAATTCTGACGCCTGCAGTCCAGTTGCTTTCTGCACGCCGCTTCCAAAGAATCCCTTGAAGCTCCACGAGTTGCTGCTTATGTCGTAGCCCCACCGCCAGCCGTGCTTCTCAATGCGAGTTACCGGGCGCTCGATCAGTTCGTCGTCGGGCTCCTCGAACGGCGGACGTCGTACTGGCAGCCGGTGCAGACCGGAGCGGCCCTTCACGCACTGCATGACGGCACAGCCGTCCACCGTGTCCAGGGTGACCTGGCTGAAGCCCTCGGGCATTGCTTTGGCCACTCGGACTCAGCAGAGAGACCACCCGACGAAGCCATCAGACCCCGACTTGGCTCGGCCAGCGGGTTTCCCGACCGACAAGAGAAGAATCCGCCGATCGGGAGTCGATATCTAGCGGCCGAGTGCAGGTCCATGCTCAGGCAGAGCGCGATGTCCCGTCCGATAACGTAGGGCTTGAAGAGCTCTCGGCAGGAGGCAGCCTGAGTGACTTGGTTCAAAAAGCGACCGTTAGTGGCATAGGCCCCGCCGAACACCATTCCCGAGTGGGTTCGGAGCCGAGCACCTTTTCTCGCGGCGCACCAGAACGTATTGAGTGTAGTGGTCGATTTCTCACAATCGTAGCCGTCGTCGCAGGTGAAAAATATGTAGCAGTTTGTGGTTTTCTTGGTGCACTTTTCCTTGGTTTGACCAGTTGTTGTAAGAAGAGGCACCTGCTCGGTGGTTTTGAAGAGCAAGCAGGATTCTCATGATGAGCAGAGCTGCGATCTTATGCCTTTTACGGCAGTCTTTCATGCTAAGTTAATTGCATGTACATGCATGCTTTCATACTCTGTATCATAAGGAGCAGCTCACCTCTTCGTAGCCTTTGGGGCATGAAAACGTCCCACTTATTGGGTTTCTTAAAGCACCACCGTATGCGCTACAAGCACCCAACCAAGACCTGGTCTCTGTGCACGTCTGATAGACGCCGGCAAAGCTGAAATTTGTCGCTGGTGCCTCGCAATGGCCGTCCAAGTTAGCGGTAGGGTCGAAATTGGCGGAATTCGGATCTTGACAGCCTTTGACTGCGTTGGCGGCGTAGTACCTTTTTGTGGTTACAAGTGGATAGAATAGGTCGCACTCGTAATACCGCTTTTGAACTATTGCTTCAAAAGGGTTCTAAGGGTTTCCATAGACGGATTGAAAATAGTTGGGCTCACCTAGTTACTGCATCCTCAATCTCCTTTCTGAGCTGCAGCAGGAACACCGCCGGCATCTCAGGTAGCGACCTTCGACTGATGACAGCGTACAGCGGCTCTCCGTCCACATCCACCCCTACGAGGTTTTCCTTGAGTCCTTTCAGCCAGTCTTCCAGACTCGGGTCTGCACCAAGAACTGGACCGCCATGCGACTTGATAGACATCTTGCTGATGCTCTTTTCGTACTTCTCGACGTTCTGCTTCGTAGCGATGTATTCAAATTTGGCTGACATGTTTAGCAGGCTGAAAAAGTTGAGACTCATTGTGGCCGACAGCTTGCTGTTTGTGAACTCCTGGCTGCTAAAGGCGTCCTTGTTAAAGAAGTCGACCTTTTCAAGAACGCCGCCCGCGTCAACCGTGGTGACCACATGCGTTCCGAAATCCTGATCACCAGATCGGACAGGTATCGAGCCAGCTTGGTTCGGTTACTAGCGATGGCGCTCACGATGTCGGACATGCGGCTGACGAACGCCTCGGAGAGCCGGAAGTCCGGCTGCAGCTTGGCCGTGTAGAGCCTGTAGCGAAGCTGCGTCCGGCCCATCTTGAACTTGCTGCTAACGGCCACAGACTTCATCTGCTGGAACTCATCGGACAGCTTGCCGTTGATGCTGAGAACTTTGTTGGAGGCTTCGGCGTTGATTGACTGGCTGAGGGTGCTGGTGTAGTTATTGAAGTGCTCCATCACCTCAGACATGACTTCCACTGCGGACTCTTTGCGGATGAGTAGGTTCACTCTGTTTGGTAGGACGTACGCGCCGTCATCAGAGAGGTGCAGTCGTTGAAGGAGATGTCCGCCACTTTCCCCATGTCCTTGTTTCTCAGGTTGTCCCAGCCGCCGCCTAATTAAATGTGGTTGTATTTTTACTGGATTTTTTAGCGGTAAAATTCATCGAAACATCTCAGTGGTATGCAAAGATGGAGAGGCGAGAGAGAGAGATGATATTTTGAAGTGCAGATACACTCGTATACACATGCAATTCAGTCCTATTTTTGTCAGCTTCTGAATAATAAGATACTTACCAGGAAGCGCAGAAAAGCGATTTAGGTTGCTCTTCTTGTCGACGAGCATTTGCAAGCTGGTAGATTATTTTCATTGGCTTGATGATTTTTAACCTCGGTAACCGAAGGTGTGTTGCTTGAGCAGCGCAGACAATGGCTGCCGCCAATGCCACAGCGGCAATGCCTTGGAGCATAGCGCTCGGTTCAGTTGCAACGCTCTCCTTGTTCCTTACTTGAACGGAGCAGGATTAGCAGGCAGCACACCGTAATCATATTTATATATTTATTTGTTGACGGATATAAACTCTAATTAGCTTTGAAAATCTATTTAGAACCTTGACTATTTATTAATACCCCGCACTTAGAAGCACAAGTGAGAGCAGTAAATTTGACTATAAATAATCTTCTAATTGTCTTGAAGCTTTATCTATAGCACCTTTGTATGTATATGTATATGTACATGTATATGTATATGTTGTATATGTATATATTGCCTACTATTGTCCCATATGCGCAGTGTATACTTCGCTACGCGCTGGGCGTGCACTACCCGGAGCGCCTGCCGTCCAACGCTCTGATGGCCGCGCTGGAACTTCGCCCCTGAGCGCTACCCTGCGCTGGCGCCGCGGCGTGGCGGCCGACCGGTGCAGTATGTATATAGTATAATATATAGTATATCGTATTTTATACATTCGCTATTCTGGAGTCTATTATGTGTATAATGCGCTCCTCCACAATACATTAAGGATCATGCAATAGGGTCATGGTCATGTAAGGTCTAGCAAATTCGCTGCATCTACTGCCACCGCACATTCAAGTGTTTTTGTGCAGCACTCGCGGGTGTTTTGTGTGTGTTGTCCTTATTCAAAGGTAACAGTTAACGGTGCCATCGTATATACGTACGTGTTCGAAGAAGTAGTTCGTCTAAATAGTGCCGTTAGTTTTTGTTAAACCAGCTCTTGTTGTCTTATTTCTGTAGCGATATAAGTTTAAAAACTAGCTAGAACAGGCGCTGCGCTCCGCTCAGATCAAACTGAACTGATTTAAAATTTCGATCAGAAGAATGCTGCTCCTTTTGGCCTTACTTTTTTTTCTCCTTGCGCTTGTAATATCGGTTGTGTCATCAAAAGAACTGAAACTAGAGGCTCACCAAGCCGAAAATGGCCGACATTGGCGTCTTGGAGGCTCGTCTGTCGGTTCTCCTCTGAGATTTCTCTGCGCTGCCCGGTGCGTTAAAAATGAGAGGCCTACCGTACCGAGAGATCCTCTCGGATCTCGACCTAGATCTGTAGATTTTCCTTTTCTCTAACATAGACAATAATTGAGTTACTTTGCTTATTAAACTTTCGCATTTTGAATGGCTAGAAATCTCCAAATTCTCCATAAAATTTATCTTCTCTTTTATTCCTAAAAACGGTAGTCATAGCCTTAAGTTGGGCCTCTCTAAAGTTTTGTTGGCTTCTCTAAAGTCCTAACTATCTTTGTAAACTTCCCTGTCTAGCCAAGTCTATAAATAATCTCCTAGATATCTGCTTCTCTCATACATTTAGCTCATTATTAGATTTACGCTCGAATGTTTTAGGAGCGGTTGGGACAACCTCAGAAACTTGGAGATGGGACTTGTTAGCTAGTGAGTCTTTTCAGCACGGCAAGCTGTCATCCGACGGAAAGTACTTGCTGCCAAGCGGCGTGATTCTGTATGTCAGAAAGGAGTCTAACTTGGAGATTCACTCGAGGATCATCGGAGCACTGCAACAACTACACTGACTCGGTCAGCGGGTCAATCAATGCTGCCAGCACAGGATTCTTGAAGGCTATTGCTATCGCGGGTCGGCTGTCCGATGAGTACCAGACACGTTCGCTCGATTTCGCTTCGAGATAAACTTCAGATCGGCAGGACTCAGTTGCTCTATCGACTTACTCAGCCAACATGCAGCCAGACTTTAAGCTGTCCGAATCGCTGATTGTTCGCTTGAAAGCGTCGCAGGAGCGCTAGCAAAGAAGCGGACGAGCCTTGCCAGGTACAGGGCTGACCTGATTGTTCGCTGACTATGGACGCACGTTGTAACCTCGGTTGAAGCCGGCGGAATCCTGCAGAAGGTGGACTTATTCCAGTCTGACTCGGTTGCAAACAGCAGCTCTCTGAGAAATAAGCTCTCAGCTTCGATGAGCGCCCTTTTCATCGCTGCTGGGCGGTAAGCATCGCGCGCTGGATCCGTGTCCAAAGAAGACCTGCAGCGGTAACGAAGAAGAGCGTCCGCGACACCATTGTCAAATCATATGGCGGGCCGAATCTGGGTCCGCAACCGAAGCTCTCGATTGGCTGCGGACTTTGAATGAGAATCTGGTAGCGATTGATCGCAATGGCGAGCCGCTGTGCGATGTCATTAGCGAGGCCAACCTTCCCGGAGTCAATGCGCTGCAACTGCTGGATCTGCGCAAGGCGATTCAGAGTCATCGAGAGGTTAGCTGTTGGATGTGAATGTTGACAAAACTTTCTACGTATTCGTAGGACTGAATGTTGCTACAATATTAGAAAATACTACGTACGAGACTATAGTGTTTTAACT